>JAUMHE010000080.1:3102034-3120763 GCA_032359235.1 Enteromius mattozi
AGAGAGAGAGAGAGAGAGAGAGAGGGAGAGTATTTAATTCTATACATGGAAAATGCAAATTGTATAATATATTTTAGTGATTCATAGCTGGCCTTTTGAAATTGCACTTTATATGGCCAGTATATATGTTAATTTGCAAGTTTATATGTTCATGTTTTGATGATTTATAAGCCTGTTTTGATGTAGAATTTACTATAATTATTTGCAATATTTTATCAAACTGTTGAAATACAATTAATCTTGAACACAAGATGTTTTGCTTAATTTTCATTTGCAGTCATATAATTAGAAATTATAAATAGCGATGCATAATTACCCATTCCACTCACTACTTGCTGTTACATGGAGAGCAGGGCCGTGCGGGACTGTGCGGGGCCCGGTGTCATGTTGATTTCCAGTGTGGAGGATCATCCTGAAGACCCTCCCTCCCTGCACCGGGAGATCATTTGGGATTAGTGCGAGTCTAAAAGCACACAAGGAACTCGGACCCAATCAAAAGCGGACTTCTCTTTCAGCAGCACTGATCAGAACATCAGCCGGCTCTTCTCCAGAGAAAGACTTTGAGCTGGTTCAGGTGTCAGATGAAGATGAGAATGTTCTTCGGCTGTCTGCTGCTGGTGCTGGGAGGAGATGTTCTCCTGGCCTGCACTCTGAAGAACTACACGCTGTATGTGGAGAGACATGAGTGCGGTCACTGCATGGCCATCAACACCACCATGTGCAGCGGAATGTGTTTCACGCAGGTAAGAGCCTGAGCCTTTTATACTAACATTAAAACATTCAGACAACTGACTGGGTCGATGCCAGAGACCAGCAGTGTCCTGAGAAATTGTGTTTTCTCTTTTATTTCTGTTTGAGGCATTTCTGACAATGAAGTAGAATGGAGCATCTGTTCTCAATATATATGTATATATATATGGTCTTAAGAAGTTATTAAATTATTTAGAAACCTTTGAATCTGACAGAACGTAACATATTTAATCATATAAAAAAACATCCAATATCTTATTTTAAAAATAATTTTATGAGTATTGTTGCCCTAGCATTTGCCTTTGGGGTATACAGTGTGTGTGTGTGTGTGTGAGAGAGAGAGAAAGAGAGACAAAGACCTATGAGTAAGAGAGAGAAAGCAAATCATAACTAATAAAAAAGACAGCAGATTACTCATAAAATACTTATTTTCTGGTCATAGCATACAGCATATACATAAAAAAATAAAATAAATAAAAACCAATTATAAGAACAATTATCTCTCAAAATATTAGAAAATAAGATGTGAACTCATCTAAAAAAAAAAAGTCAAACTATATATATATACATATAAAATTATATCTATCTATGTATGTATTACATTATTTATATTACATATGAAGAGTTAATAATAAATAAGAATGAGATCCTGGATACAGGCGGCCAAAATGAGTCTCCTCGGTAGGGTGGCTAGGCGCTCCCTTAGAGATAGGGTGAGGAGCTCGTTCACTCGCTCCTCCGCATCGAGAGAGGCTAGCTGAGGTGGCTCGGGCATCTGTTGCCTCCCGGACGCCTCCCTGGAGAAGGCCTCGGGGAAGACCTAGGACACGCTGGAGGGACTGTGTCTCTCGGCTGGCCTGGGAACGCCTCGGTGATGTTAAACAGTTGAGCAAGACTTTTTTCACTATTAACTAGTGGCTTATTAGCTAGTTAGCTAGCTGCCTATTCATATTACTAGTATATTTTCTGTATATTAATGCCTGTATATAAAGCGCATATTAATGTCTAACTCTGCGTGACCATATTTTAGATGTCCTGTTCCACCCCATACCTAATAACTCCAACGTAATAAAACTATTAGCAAAAAATTAGGATTTTATTAAAGCAAAAGTCATAGTTGATAATTAGTTACTAGTGAGAACTGGTCTCCAATCTAAAGTGCGACCTGGATTTTTTTTTTTTCATCAGAGGAAATATAGGAAAATATATGGTATATTTTTACAATTAAACAATAAAGTATAAATATGTAATGAGTGATAATTAGAAACAGGCTAATTATAAATACGTCATATTTTGATTAAGTATATTACATATAGATAAATTGGTAGGGTCTCTTGATTGCTTATTAGCATGCATATTACTAAATGCCATTTATCATTTATTAGCCATTTATTAGTAGTAATTAAGCGCATACCTTATTCTATATGACCTTATTCTACATCCTCAATCCTACCCAATATCTTACTAACTATTAATTATTAGGAGTTTATTGAGGGAAAGTTGTAGTTAATAGTGAATAAGTGTTGTCTGTACCATCAAATGAGGTAATAATAAATTCAGTACATGTATATGACAGTGTGGGTTTTGTGTGTGTGACAGGACACGAACGTGCAGGGATTTGTGGGCAAGCGTTTCCTAATTCAGAGAGGATGCATGCATCGTTCTGTGGTCTATCATTCTGCTGAAATGCCCGGCTGTCCCGTCCACATCGACTCACTCTTCTTTTATCCGGTGGCTCGTCGGTGCCGCTGCACAAAATGCAACACTATCAAGAACGAGTGTGTCTACAAATCAAAACACACTCCTAACAATTGCTCCGAGCAGCTGCATGTTGTTTGAGTCACTATAAGATTTCCTTCTAATTGCCTTTTTTTCCTCTAAATGTCTTGGTAATGTTTCTTAATGTTTTATTATTCAGTGTTTCTGAATTCAAGTAGAGAACTCATAAACAATATGGCTGGTTTTGTAACAAGCTGTATAGGTAACACACTCACACACACAACTCAGCTATAATGTCTCGCAGAAGAGAGACACTCTGTGTTGTGGTTCTCCTGTCTGTATCTTTTTCATTATAGATGTCTGCATTAATCACTCAAGTCTCATTTACTGTAACTTATAATATCACTCACTACGTGTTTAACAAGCAAAGGTTTTCCTTTTTAATAGATCGAGAAAAACACTATTACCAGAGTACCATAATCAAAAATAACAATACAATCTCCCCAATTATAATAAAACACTCTTACCTTGTGAAATATATTTGCACTGTTTTTCAAAGTAAATATGTTTCTAAGGACAATATGGCAAACATGTATTTTAAACTGTTACTGATTGATGATGATGGCTTATACATTTTATTATGAAATCAGCAAAGTATATAAATAATGCTGTGAAAACTGAAAAATAAACATTAATGATAAAATGTGGTCTGACATTTCCATACTGTGAAGATTGCATATAAATTTGGGATTTGCGTGATTTTTGTTTACAGAAACTAAACCAGCTTTAATTAATAACTGTCACAATCTTTAATTTCTTAGGCTATAACTAAAAATCAGAACTATTTTATTCTATGGTCATATAGCATAGTATTTCCCAGAGTATAAAAAAGTATAAAAGTATAAAAAAAAACTGACTTTGTTTTGCAGCATGTCAAAAATATAAATAAATTAAATAAATTAAATAATATAATTATAATATAAATAAAGAAGAAGAAGTTATCTAGAACTGTTATGCATATCCTCACTTATGACATATTAGAATTAGTCTTAATTAATAGCTTTTCTGTGCAACATTAAAGGTCCTTTGTTGAATTAATAGAAAGTGTGGAGCTAACAAAGCATCTGGAGAACAGTGGGATACCAAATTATTAATTTCTGCAAAATCACATGTAGTATTTAGCAGACACACACATTCTCATATTTAAAACAGTGACATATTATCCAAATGTATTTATGTCCAGCTTGCTACATTGACTTAATGATGTTTCAACAATTGTGATTTTAATTCTACTTAATCAGAAAAGTATATAATAAAATGTTATTTAAATCAACATTTTAAATTCTTAAATCAACATTTATAAAAAAAGTTAAAACAACTTTGTATAAATATTTGTTAGTTATTGTTTCTCTTGTTCAAGATTTTTAATTTATATAGGCTAATTATATACATATGCTAAGTTCTATACTGTATATGTTTTTACTTATATTTGGTGCAACAGTCCCATTTTACTCACAATTAGACATTTCACACTGTAACCTACCTAAAATGGTATAAATATTTTGGACGGAAGTTAACAAAGAAAAAATATAGATTTCTAATATGTAGATTAAAGAGAGTGTACCTTGGAGAGTAAAAATCCATCATTTAAATCTGTTATGTATTGTGTTGACTTCTTTGACCTTTGTTGCTTTCATCTCCAGTGGTTTTTATTACCAGTGTACTTATAATTAGATTAAGTAAGATTAAATTGGTTGAAGTGTCTCGATGAATTGATATATAAGGTAACACTTTATTTCGATTGTCCACTTTAGACATTCTACTAACATTAAGTAAGAGTATCAGTAGACTGTCTTCTTAATATCTTCTAACACTTTATTTTGATGAGTCCACAACACACTACATACTGACTATCAGAAACTTTACAAGTACATGTCAACTTATTCTACTAACCCTAAACCTACCCTAACAGTCTAATCTGAGAGTTAGTAGACATGTAGTTGTGAATTAATGAGAATTAGTTGACATGTAGTTACAAAGTTACTTATAGTTAGTAGAATGTCTAAATGGACTATCAAAATAAAGTGTAACCATATATAATATTAAAATGGGCAACCAGTAACATTAAACTACTATTTAGATCAGTACTATATATATGTATGTTTATAAACCATTTATAATATGTACCTGTAAGAAGCAACATAAGCAAATAAATATCAAATGTTAACATATTAACATTTCTGCGCAATAAAAGCTGGAATATATAAAACAGAAGATAAAAGCAACAGGAACATGTAACACAGACTTTTCAAATACATACTGCTTTATAAAGGTTACAAATCTGTACCATGAAAGTTTTTCCGACATTAAATAGATAGTTTAGAAAATCTCATAAAGAAAATGATTTAGTGTAGGACATTCTATGAGTTTAAGAGCATGTTCGAGAAGAAATCCAACATTATTTAAAAAGATGACATTTTTAAAATGTAAAAAAGTTAAATCCCTAAACCTGCATGCAAGTGTGTATGCGGTAGTGTAAGTGTCTCCTTACATGCTTACTGTAAGAAGATCCTGCACTTCTGATTAGCCGTGCAGTCAGTCCCAGCAGAGACACACGGCGAGGGAGTGAACGACCGCTGCTGCCTGAGGCTTCTGGGAGGGGTTACCGTATATAACCCCTCTCTGCTGCTTTGCACAGTGACTGCGCCTCTGTCTACCTCAGTCCTCAGACCAAACCACATACCTCTCACCATGGCTCAACAACCAATCAGGTATGAACCAGAACCACTATTTGTTGTGTCATAGTCTATAAAAATCCTTTTGATGTTGCATTATTGTTAATTCATTGAACTCTGATGCACACTCGGACTGTAGCATATTAAAAGGGAAGTGTTGCGATTAAATAAATGTGTCAACCTGACATTGCCTTGCTCCTTTTGACCTTTTCTTCTGTGGGTTTCTCTGAAGTGAATGAATGCATTAGGAATACGGTTACTTTGTTTTCGAGGTATCGATTCATTCATTTGCGCTCTTGTGTTTCCTGTAAGCCTCCCTGCCAAGCTTATCAACGGTGGAGTTGCTGGACTGGTGGGTGTTACCTGCGTTTTTCCTATAGATCTTGCCAAGACAAGACTCCAGAACCAAAGAGGAAGCCAACAGGTTTACAAGAACATGTATGTTTGCATTCCACATTTGTAAAATTTAGTAGAATTTCAATATAAAGCAAAAAAGACTTTTTACCCCCATGGAAAACTTCAAGTTCACTCAAACATAGACATGACAACACTTTCTTAGAAAGGATTTTATTAAGACTAAGTGAGGTAATTACCTGTCATGAAGGCCTGAAACTCATTGTTCTTTCTCAGGACATTATGTACTAGTGAAAGGGGTGCAGCTTTCATTCTATAGCTTTAGAATGGTGACTTAACCTAGTACATAACAATCTCATATTATTGTTTTGATTAGGATGGACTGTCTGATTAAGACTGTTCGATCTGAGGGATACTTTGGAATGTACAGAGGTAAGCAGTTTTAGAAATTTGTTGAAATTTGACCTACTTTTTCCTCAAATGTAAAGCCCCTGAGGACATCTTTACGACGCAACATATCTTGCATGTCAGCACTTTACACCATTTACATGAACATTTACATGAGAGGCGCCAAACCAAACTCAATCCAGTCCAAAGCTGTTGGTTCCTGCGAATTAGTTTGAGATATCTGATATAGTTTGCAAGTTATTTATTATGCATTGAATTTGTGGCAGAACTTTACAGTAACACTTTATTTTCGGTTAAACCTATTTGTTGCTTATTAGCATGCATATCAATAGAATATTAGGCATTTATTATTTCTAATTAAGCACATATTAATGCCTTATTCGACATTTCTAACTATTAATAAGCAGCAAATTAAGAATTTATTGAGAGAAATATCATAGTTAAAAGTTAACAAGTGTTACATATTCTGAAGTGTAACCACATTTTTTTTTTACCAGAAATATCATTCAATTTTTTTTTTTATTTCCCACAGGTGCTGCAGTCAACCTGACACTGGTGACTCCTGAGAAGGCCATCAAACTAGCCGCCAATGATTTCTTCCGTCAGCGGCTCAGTAAGGGAGAGTACGTTCCATCCGCCACTATTGTCCAACACTCAATAACAGGTCAATGGAAGGGTTGAATGATCCTCATCTGTGTTTCAGACTCAAGCTGAACGTGTTTCAGGAAATGTTGGCTGGCTGTGGGGCAGGGATGTGTCAGGTCATTGTCACAACCCCGATGGAAATGCTCAAGATCCAGCTTCAGGATGCGGGTCGACTTGGTGAGGCATAAATACTTACCCAATACAATTTTCAACACCCTCTATATTCATGATATAATCAGTCATCAAATACTTATTCCTGTACTTTATGTCTTTCTTGTATCTATAATTTGTTGAATGCTCCCAAACAAACTTTTCAACTCCAGTACTGGGGATCAAACTGCTCTCTAAATTTTGCATGTCTTCTTTACTTAATGCACCTGATTCCGATCGTCAGCTTGTTAGAAAGCTCCATGAACTATATCAGATAACAGAGACATAAAAAATGTAAACCACTGATTTAGTAGACTTTTAAAGTTTACTGTGTGCAGAAAAAAGTTCCTTAACAGGCAGTGCCATCTTTTACATTCAGTGGCCCAGCAGAGGAAATTACCTGTGCTTCATACGGTGAAACTTGGGACAGCCAGTCCGGTCCTGAACTATTCGTACAATGTGGGTCCTGTGTCTTCAATCAGAAAAGTGTCAGCCATTCAGATCACCCAGGAACTGCTTCGCACAAAGGGCATCCAAGGACTTTACAAAGGACTAGGAGCAACCCTCATGAGGTACGACTCTATCTTTTATTTTAAGTGCCCCAGTACCTTTAAACCAGGGCTGTCCAAACTCGGTCCTGGAAGGCCGATATCCTGCAGAGTTTAGCTCCAACTTGGCTCAACACACCTGCATAGAAGTTTCTAATATGCCAAGTAAGAGCTTGATTAGCTGCTTCAGGTGTGTTTGATTAGGGAGCTAAACTCTGCAGCCCTCCAGGACCGAGTTTGGACAGCTAAATAGCGCAAGGAAATATTGGTGTAAAGCAGGGGTGTCCATTTATGCTCCTGGAGGGCCACTTTCTTACAGAGTTTGCACCAAAACATCAGCTTGAAAGTTTCTAGTGATCCTAAAGACCTTGTTTAAGATAGCAGAAAGGACACCCCTGGTGTAGCATGATTGACCCAAGTTGGACCCCTTGACATTGCCGCCAATAATCAAATTTTAGAGTCAGATTATGATTGGAAAGGCACTGATCAAACAACGCCCAACCTGGGTGAGTTATTTTTTTGAGACATTAGTAAAATAGACCTTGGGTCTTCTTCTTACAGGGACATCCCTTTTTCTGTGGTTTACTTCCCACTGTTTGCCCACATCAACAAGCTGGGCAAGGCATCTGAGGATGATGATGTGCCTTTTTACTGGTCTTTTATTTCGGGCTGTGTGGCTGGATGTACAGCGGCTGTGGCAGTCAGTCCTTGTGACGGTGAGTCTTCAAGTTTTGCCGAAGAACACCTTTTTGAGTAGATCTTCGTGTATGTGCGAAGACTAAACTGATCCCATCTCTATCTAGTTGTGAAAACCCGGCTGCAGTCACTCAATAAAAGTGCAAACGAAGACACCTACAATGGCGTGGCAGACTGCATCAGGTAAAGCAACTCGGTTAATGGACATCCTATAAAAAAGAATCAGTAACCATTAATGCAATTTTCTTTTTCGGCTGTATTAATAAAGATCCCTCTCTTTGTTCCTACAGAAAGATAATGCGCAAAGAAGGCCCAGCTGCTTTTCTGAAGGGAGCCGGCTGCAGGGCGCTGGTCATTGCTCCGCTCTTCGGAATTGCTCAAGTGGTTTACTTCATCGGTGTTGGGGAGTTTCTCTTGGGACAAACCCCATTCAACCTTTACTCTGTTTAAGCTATGAAACCACCTGAATTAAACTTTAAAGACCAACGCAGCTATGATGCGACTAATTATCTGAGAACAAACCAACCTGCTCTCTTGACAATTCGTAATAATTTGTATGAGATGGCAAATCTGGGTCATACAAAATAATATATCCCAAATCTATCATTACTGTAAACTGGTTAATGCTACTTTTCTTTTCAATGTTAAATGTTTCTATAAGAGCCAAGTTATGGGATATCATGGGATGGTACTTTTTCAAATGAACCACTAAGTACAAATTTTTAAGGTACTACTCCGTCTTTTAAGGTACTACTATGCACTTTTTTTTTCTCTGAGGGCACAATTTTGCCATCTCAAACAAACTATTATGTGTTGTATAATTGTTAGAGTGTGTTGAAACAAATGGTTGTTGGAGAAGATGGCATGGAGTTTAAGTTCCTGTCTTTACATGCTAACTATAGCATATTCAACTGGCTTATTCAGGAAGCTATATCATTGCACATGATTGTTTCTTTTTCTTTTGGAAATGTATGGTCAGAGAAGTCAGATTTATCCTCAGTGAGGGTTGATTTGAAAGCGTACGGCCATGGCTCATGCACTCAAGGGCCAGAAAATCTTTTTTTTTTTTTTTTTACATATGTCCTCCATTAACAGTTCTGTCCTACCTTTTTTGTGACGTTTTGCATATGCACAATATAAAGGAGGCACTGCTGATTAATGTGGACATTAGCATGGAGACATACCTATGAGGACATTGTTATACAATATACATGACTCTGAAGAGACACACACAGAGACAGGATGTTTGATTCCTGCTGAAGTGAGGCTTTGCTTATACAGAATTAAAAGACGTTCTGTTCAACTGAACCTTGTTAAATTGTCATGCTTAAGAGTCTGCGTAAACATCTTGAACCATTCCAGAAACTGGGTATTTGAGTGTGCTAAACAAAAGAAATATGGAACGAAAATATATGAACAGTGGTTTGACACAAAGACCATGACTAAAATCCATCTACGGTTTTTTCTTGTTTATTCCAGTGTTCCTAATTTTAAATACATTAAATACAAATACATTTTAAAAAGTTTCTTGAAAGTTCTCAGCTGTTTTTTTTTTTGTTTTTTTTTGTGGAATGACACAAAATTATGACTTTTTTTTTTTTGGATAAGCTATTCTCTATTAACACTTCTAGTGGCTATAATTTAAAAATCGAATACATTATACATAATACATTAACAAACCATTTTTAAGAGAATTGTGTAAAAATAACATATCCGAGATATGATAATAATAAAATAGAAAATCTAACAAAACTAACTCAGAACTCAGTTCAGGCTAGGTTCAGACGAAGTCCAAGCTAAAATGGTCATAATTATGAGGTTATTGGTATTGAAGAATAAAATCTGCATTTGTTAGCTTCATTTAGAACAGAATAAAAGTTTTATACAGTATATATTATATTAAGTGTGCTTTAATACAAAATTAAAAGCTATAGATTCTGAAGTGCTTGATGAGTGTTAGCTAAGATCACATCGGTGTTGTTGAAAAGTGCAAACTGTGCACGGCAGCTGAAACTTTAGCCTGATTCCGCCCTGCTTCTTGCATAGCATGCACTTGCAGCTGACATGCATTTCATGCCAGAAACACAAGGCAAAATGAAGTCCTGCTTTAAAGCAGCGATGTGGCCAGAGCTTTTCTAGGAGGTTTATGGAGAAACCTTTTTTTTGTGGTAATTTTCCATTTAATTCAATTTTTAAAACAATAGCTTCATATAAAAACAACTACAGTATTTAATGTTGTAATTATTTCTCAGAAAGATTTACTAAGGTATTGACAAACTCTTCTTGGTTGACCTAAATAACATGACAAATCTGCATGATCTATATTTAGAATGAATTAAGTAGCAGAAGCTTTACTTTTCACCTACTGCCAAGCTGGTGGTACATTCACACTGTGTAGGTATTCACACACACACACACTCGATATAAGTCTCAATCCCATGTCATGTGATACAATAGCAATTCACTTTCAGTGTCTTCCATTGCAATCGGTTAAAAAGACTAGCAGTATTGATGTCATGTGATGAGAGGGCCAACTAAGGTCATGTCTTCAGTTCTAGTCAGTCTGCTCGGTCTACCCATAAAACATTTATTTTTACAGACAGGCCTGACAACCAGTTGGCAACATGAACACAAGAAATCGGCAAAAACACAAGAATCAGAAACTTCAAACAAGTTTATTTGTTCTCGTGCTGCAGTGTTCCTGAGAAACTCGAATGCTGTTTTGAACTTGCTCTCCAGAAAAAATAAATTAAACACACACATTATGAACACTAACATCAAAAGACTGCAGTGTTATGTTTACAGTACAAAAGAATCTCGACATTGTTTACACAAAGTGTAGGAATAACACACTCAAAATAGTTTACAACAGAGCATCTACTTGAAAGCCACATACTAGTTATTATACAGTCTGAACAGGGTTGCTTTGGGTATGAGAACAGATCTACATCAACATCGAACACTTGTTTCATGTGCTACTCTCTGTTAGCATCAACTACGACGTTTCCTAATCGCTACTCTAATGCCATTTCACCTTGAGGAACTTCAGCAGTGATGCACCAGCAGAAATATATCTGACCAACCAACGGCTGTCTCATTATAAATAGCAAAAAAAGAGATTTCGTCCCTTTTCCAATCCTTTCATTTAAAAAACATCAACAACAATGTTCAACCAAATACTATGTTGTTTTGTCGGATAAATAAAAAAGGCACCTTCAAATGCATAATATTAAAACAAAAATTGCTGTACACTGGCCAAAACTGCCTCTATACACATTAACCGCACAATACAGATGATCATGATCGCTACAATTACTATGACAACTCGTGAAACTCTCACAGATATGTACACAGAATGTAAGACTGAAGATACACTCACATTTACTGTCACTCAGCAAAAATCCAGTCATTTCAATAGGAATCTAGAAAGTTTGTGTTCGCACATGTTGGTCATATGCATTTTCCACTTTGACCTACAGAAATCTGCTTGGTTTGAAAGTGACTTCTCTTTGACATGTACTTGATGCATTGCTAAACTATCGACAATAGACCATTCTTGCCTGTGAAATGTTGCTGAAATGATATCTGAACTAAGCCAGTTTCTATTCAGCTCAAATTGGAAATACTTCAGTGTTCATCTCAGAATCCTGGATTTGAGAATTCGAAGTTGAAGAATAGGTGAGAATTTTCTTTTGTACAGTACCAAACTTTTTGGTTAAAAACGTGGGATTCAATAAGTGTGAGACATTGAGAATAAGAGAAACAATATCCAATTTAAACCTCAAAATAAATGGCACAGATGCGCCATTGAGTGACCTGAGTTCCTTTCCTGAACCTGTTTCCCTCTTTCATTGCTTCAGCATCCTATCCAAATAAAATCACAAAAACTACTAACTAAAAAAGAAACACACTAATTAAATGAATATGTGTACAAAGGTATTCACATGGACAGTCAACCAATGCATTTATAAATTATTCATGCATCTAAATGCATGTTATAATAATAAAAATTCAGCTCTTCAGTAACACTTTATTTTAAGCTGTCCTTGTTACGTGTACTTACTATAATAATAACAACAACAAACTATGCATAATTACATGCAAGTAGCCCTATGCCTAAACCTACCCATACATGTAGTTAATTAAAATGACTAAGTACTAAAATGTATAATTTCACTGTAACAAGGACACCTTCAAATTAAGTGTAACTAGCTCTTCTTCTGATAACTCCACTTAAGGACACTGCTTGAACCATCCTTATTTGTTTAATGAATCATATGTTGTTCATGTCTGATTCGTTTCGTATTCACAGTGCAGATGGTTGGATGCAACCAATTATAGACGGTAGAAGGCACAAGACAGTGTCAGTGGATCTTCAGAGTCTTTACTTAGCTACATGTGTAAAATAACCAGGCTACTCTACACCATAAGATCCAGCTTGATAATGAGAAGACATGGCTCCATCATGCCAGAGAATACCGGGCTGTACCGTTATCAGTGGAAGCTTCAGATGAGCCCGGCTATTGCATAACAGAAACCCGATCATCGATGTTAGCACAAGTTCAAACGCAAGAAAAGCAGAGCTGGGAATATGTGTTAGTGTGCCTCTCCTAAGTGGAAACTGTTTGGTGAGATTCAGAGGGCAAGCAAGACTTAAAGGGACAGTTCAGCTAAAAATCACCCTTGAGTTGTTCCAAACCTTTATGAGTTTCTTTAAGTTGTAGAGCAAAGAAAAAAGATATTTTAAAGAATGTTGATAACCTTATAGTTGACGGCAGCCATTGACTATTTTTCTCCATACTGTGGAAGCCAATGGCTACATTCAGCTGTTTGGTTACCAACATTCTTCAAAATACCTTTTGTGTTCAAAGGAACTCTTACATATGAATAAAATGTAAAAAAAAAAAAAAAAGTAATTGTGATTTTTTTTTTTCACAATTATGATTTCTTTCTCGCAATTGCAAGTTTACATTTCTCCTCAAAATAGTGAGATACAAACTCGAAAACTATTTTTTTTTATCTCATATTACTGACTTTTTTTGTGCCTGATATAGACTCGCAATTTTGACTTTTTCCTCAAAATTGTGACAAATAAACTCGGAACTGTGAGAAATTAAGTCAGAATTGCGAGATATTAAGTCAGAATTATGTGATATAAACTCAACAATTGCAGTTCCAGTTCTGAGAAGAAAAATATTTGTTCTCACAATTCTTAATTTCTTATAACTCACAATTGCGACTTTATATCTTGCAATTCTGAGGAAAAAAGTAAAAATTGCAAGATAAAAAGTCGCAATTACGTTTTACATTTTTTTATTCAAAGACAGAAACGGGCTTCCAGTATACAGGATTAGAACTACATGATGGTAAGAATGATGATATAACTTTAATTTTTGGGTGAACTGTCCCTTTAAGAGGGCTTATTGGATGATATGGATACAATGATTCTTCTGAAACGTGAGTTTTGAGCGCATGTGCGCGTCGTTCTGATCCTTCGGTAAGCATTTGTTTGCGTTTGGAATATGTCGGTGACGTAGAAGACTACTTTGTTTGTGTACAAACGTAAAGCGAAAGGCATCTGTGGGTCTTCTTCCCACCATTCCCAGTGGCTGTGGGTTTGCAACAGAACCAGTGGCATCACGTTACACAATATTTTTATCTGACATGCGAAGCCACGCAGCAACAGCCTGGAATAGCATCAATACATAAATCTGCAAACTCTCGCAGAAAGAGCTGATCAGTGTGCACTAGAACCAAAAATTGAAATCTAAATTATATTAAAATGAATTTAACAACTCGTGTTTGTCCCAATTGGAAAATCCAGCTCTGCACCCAACCAGCAGGCATTAAATAAAGACAATCCAGCAATTATTTGATAATAACTTTAAACAATAGGTTGGACTAACCATTGGTTGGTTGAGGTGAACAGGATTATGAAAGTGGAGTTTGTTTTCCGCTCCTGAGTGGCAGAATAACACTTGCTTGGAACGTTCTAGTTGTACAGTATATGAAAATCCAGCAAAGGTTAAGTGTCAAAGGGGTGAAAGGTCATGTCCAGGTGAGGAAGACTGTGTTAGATCATGTCCCTGCTGTTCCGGATTGCACAGCATAGGACCATACTGAAGATCATGCCAATAATCTGTAAAAAGACACAATTATAATTGATTCCCTTTTAATCCACATGTTTACTGTACATACAATAAGTGCACATTATATATGTAAAAATGAGCTTTTATAAAATATATACACCACCATTTGGGGTCAGTAAGATTCTTTAAAAAACAAATTAATACCTTATTTCAACAAGGATGCATTAAAGACATAATGTTACAAACGATTTGTATTTTTGTTTTATTTTTTTTATGTTGTCTTTTGAACTTTATATTCATCAAAGAATCCAGAAAATAATGGAGCAGCACAACGGTTTTCAACATTGACAATAACATTCAGTTTGGACCCAGGAATATACATTATATTTATTATTTGATAAATCATAATAATATATGCAAAGAAAAATACAATTTTGTAAACTGTAATATTATTTCTGTAATATTATTATTACTGTACTTTTGATTAAATAAATGCAGCCCTGATTTCTTCCAAAACCACTCACTTACCACACTTATAAACACCTTTAAAGTTAAAAGTATTTAAAGTATTCAAATTATGATGTTTGAAAGTCATTCAGAATCAGGATCAAAACTGACTATAGTGACATAACGGCATTTACCATGACTCCCGCAATTCCAATCCCCACATAACCCACGATGAAGAGCTTATTGTTGAAAAACTGTTCAATGGCCTCATGACATGTCTGCATAGAGTCAAACAGATTGATTAACGAATGATTGATTAATGAAACAACTCAGCTTCAAAGCATGTTAAACAGATGCTACATTAACTCAAGTGTTTTACCAATTGCATAAATAATGTGCTTCAGTCATTCTCACCTGGTTTGTCATGGCATTTGGGCACACGCTGTTCAAGTCACAGCACTTCAGCTGCAGATGTGAAGCATTACAAATGTAAATCTTTCATAACAAGGTCAGACAAGTATATCATTTACATTATATTTATATCAGTGTTGTTACTTATAACTAAAACTGTGTAGGTTTTGGTAATAGATATACTGTAAATCTGAAATAAGATATATTAGAAAAAAAAAAAAAAAAACCTGAAACAAAAATGTTAAATGTTGCTTTAGAAATTAACTGAATTAAGTTTAAAAATGTAAAACTAAAACTGAAATGAAAATAAAAAAAATAAAGCAAAATAGACAGCAAAAGTACAAATGGTAACATTACTTACTAAATATGCATTGCAAATATTAGTAATATCTGGCGCAATTGATTTTGTTAATATTTTCCACTTTATATTTACTTTCTGTTTAACTCAACAGTGAGATAAATAATAAGGTAAAAAGTGTTAACTCACAATGTTGCGGTAGGAGTTGGTGGTGTTATTATTGCCATTGTTTCCTGCTGATTCATCATAGAATTTTTGTATTTCCTTAATGATCTAAAATGAGAAATGAATAAAAACGTGTGTCGTCAAAGTTAGTCTGATTTTATTTCAAATGAACTCGACACGACTGGGGTCTTTTGCAGTTTAGTATTACCTCGTCTTTGTTGAGGAACCCAAACACTCCTGCAGCAACTTCTGCTCCAAAGATGACCAGAAGGCAGGCGAAAAACTGCCACGAAGGAGATTTCAAACAGGATTTTATTACATACAGAAATTTTCCAGGTGTTTCTTCTTTTCTTTCCATTCTCAAAGCACAATGTTTTAAATAAAACAATAACATCCTCTGGTTTAGTGTCAGTGTATGACATCGTTTTGTTAACTCAAAATGAGAAGAATATCACCCTCACCAATCCCAGAAGGCACTGAGACTCCCTCACGGCTCCGCAGCAGCCGAAGAAGCCCACCAGCATCACCAGACCCCCGGCCGCGATCAGGATATAGACCCCTGCGCAGGACACCACAACACACAGAGACATGTTCATGCTCTCACTGCTGGGACAGTCTGAGGAGTTATGATAAATTCATGTAGATCTTGTAAAGCATGCAGTATGGCTTATTGTGACTGCTAGCCCAAACATTATTGACATTAAACATCATTGCAAAACACTTTCAATATTTATTAAATTCAAAAAGGGGTGAGAAAATTCCAGTTGTGTGGAAAGTCTTTTTTTGGAAAGATGATTACAGCAATTGATTGAATATTTAATCAAGAACATTTGAAAGCCTTTTTGTCACAGACATGTTAAAGTCTGCAATTTACAAATCTAAAAAAGGGTAATAGTTAATTCATTTTATTGTACTGTTGTTATTTTACAACTGTAGTATAATTTACACTGTTGTAACATAACTATATTAATTGCATTGACAGTTAAGTAAAAACTAAAGTTATGTTATAACTAGAGCTGTCAAACGATTAATTGCGATTAATCACTTTCAAAATAAAAGTTTTTGTTTACATAAAGAATGTGTGTGCGCTGTGTATGTTTATTTTTATGTAAATAAAAAGATTTCAGAATATAGGTTATGTTTATATATTGAATATATATTTTTATAATATAAATTATATAAATATAAATAAATAAAATAAAATAAATAAAAATATTTTTTTTAAATATACAATGTATGTGTGTGTGTGTATACACAGTGCACCTACATATGTTGCGTTATGTACTTTGGATTAAACCCAATGTTATTATTATTTTTTAATTCTGTTAAATTTGGTCACAAGGGGGAAAAGCTCTTAATTTTTCTCTCAAGAGTGTACTGGATTTATGAAGTTCATTTTAAAATGTACAAAATGTTCTCTCTTAGAGTGTCTGAGGTCACAAAATCCAGTGGGAAACACTGATACTGAATATAATAAAATAGTTCTGATAGTTGCATATAATATACAGTTAAAACCTAGCTAAAACCAAGCTGAAAATTGAACACTAAAATAAATAACTAATAATAATAATAATATTAATCACACACACACACACACACATACATACATATATATATCCTGCTCCACCCAAGCAACTGTCATTAATGTGAAGTGAAACTTTTTAGAATCATTTTCTCCTGGCATTAGTCTCTTTTTGGCAAGTCATTGCTATGGTTTCAGCAGGATGTAATGTTACGAGTCACCAGCAGAGGGAAGCACAAGAGTTACATCAGTCTCTTTGGGAGATGACAGCATGTGTTTGAGCACAGCGTGACCGCGCTCGACCCTTCAGGATGATGTCACTGGCTTTCACTCCAGCCTCTTCCCTGCCTCATTACAGCAAAACAGAAGGAGAGAGCACGGGGTGCATGAATTCCCAAAGCCACAAGTCTAATGCCTGACAGCTTCGTTCAACATCAGAGAGTCCGCTTCCTGGTGCTCACTGATCTAGGATCAGCTTCCTCAGACTCCAGCCTCAAAACTTGATCTACAGATGTTTAGTTCAGCATGGGGAGTTTATCCTGAGCCGGTATAATTATGTCATGGGAGACCTGGGACAGGTGGGAAGTCTGGAAATGAGATCGCAGCTCTCCTGAGAGAGACTGTAGGGGATATTGCGACTCTTTATCTTGCAATATCATTAAACGGGATAAAAAGAGTAATTAGTGCACTGCTTGCAAAGTCACCCTCTACTAGTATATCATATTTAGAAAGATATGCTACATTCAGTTGATTAAAGATACAGTAAAAAGTGTAATATTGTGAAATATTATTACTGTTTTCTATTTGAGTATATTTTAAAATATAATTTATTCCTGTGATCAAAGCTGAATTTCAGCATCATTACTGTCACATGATCCTTCAGAAATCATTCTAATAAGCTGATTTGCTGCTACATTTCTGATTACTATCAGTGTTGAAAACAGGTGTGCTGCTTCAGTGTGATATTGTTTTTATATAGCCTGATAGAAAAAATACTCAGGAAGACAACTTGTTTAGTCCCTGAATTAATCAGTGTGTTTTAACAAATTGGTTAAGTGACTAATTTAGTGACTCACTCATAAAGACTCATAAAGTCACTCGCTGGTGTAAAAATACTAAAGATGCAAGACAGAGTCACTAAAAATCCCCATATAGTCACAAGCAGAGTGGTAAAGTCCCTGCTGTTCAGTTAAACATTAGAGACCCTCATAACCATGTCACATGATTTCAGCTGTCATTTTTATCATATTTAATACTCATAATGCTTAGGTTTAGGACTTTGTTCAAAATGCTAGCCACTAGGGATGCAACGGTTTTCGGTGGTTTATCGAACCGTTCGGTTCGCCCTGTTCGTTTTGGCACACCCACGTGAACCGCGATATTTCAGTAGCCTATTTGAGGCATTAAACTTTCATTTTAATTAAAATGGGCATTTTCTGTGTATTAAGCGCATTGACAATCAGGCGATGGTCAGAACTTCTCAGGACCCGGGGATATATGTAGCTCCACAACAATGAATCAACCAATCAGAATTTTTCAGAATTTCCCAAGAGCCAATCAGCGCTCTGAATGCAGACTTAGTAGAAGTGAGGCGAAGTTTACAGAACTTTATCGACTGCGTGATCATGACGGCTGATCGTGAATCGGAGAAAAGGAAATTTGAAGATGCACCATCGTCCTACATATCAGCTGTGTGGGAACATTTTGGTTTCAGTGTCGAGTATGATGCGCAAGGCAAAGAGACTGTCAGCAAACAAAGCACGGTTTGCAAGCATTGCTTTACAACTATCGC
>JAUMHE010000080.1:3137471-3154310 GCA_032359235.1 Enteromius mattozi
AGTCATATTGGTGGCACAGAGGGGCCCCCAAATAAAATTCTGCTTAGGGCCCCCTGAAGGCTCGGGCCGGCCCTGCTATGCACTATATATGAACAAAATCACATTTTCAAAATTCTTTGACTTTTGGAAAAAGTGGCATGTTGTTAAATAACAGTTGTTTTTAAAGGGGTCATATGATGCACAAAAGTTCAGCGCATTTACGGAGAACTGACTCCTAAAACCTAGAAAGAAGACTATGCCTGCTTTACACAGAGCAATTCTACCTCTGCAAGGACAGTCTGGTGCGTCTGACTCACAACCTTTAAGTAAGTTACGCTTTCTTATTAAAAGAAGCTGCTACTTACTATTCAAAAGTTTTAAGCAGTGAAGGATAGTGCTTGTTGTTTCTCTGATCACGAATGCAGATATGGTGTTATGTTTATGAGGCACAGTAATAGAATCAGTACTAAGTCATGATAATCAGTAATTATGTCTCTACTGGATGCAACAAATGCCTTGTTTGTAATGTGTTTTATTGTTTTGGTGTCATGGCATCACGTTATGGTAAGGGGCGTAACATTTCTGCCACATGTTTGTCACAGTGCACTGGATAGCTGGCCAATCAGAGCACACCTCACTTTTTTAGAACGATGAGCTTTGTACAAATCGACCCGTTTCAGGAGGCGGGGCTTAGAGGAGAAACGTGTGGAAAAAAGGTGTTTTTTGCACCTTAAACTGTGTGAACACATTGCATTACACCAAATACACAAAATAATGCTCTTTTTAGCAACATCATATGACCCCTTTAAAAAAATTTGTTTTTCTGCAGCAGTTTTGTGAATGAATCTAATTTGTTGAGCATCGTTCCAAGACAGACTTTTCTGTGTTTGGTGTTCCAGACCAACTGTAAGAAGCTTTCAAGAAGACTGTCCCAGAAAATGCCAAAACTAAAAAAGGGCAGTTAACACACAGTAAATCCACACTTCAAGGCAGTATTTAAAGCAGCCATCATGTTTAGAAACTCATTTTATCTTACCATTTATTTATTTTAAAGAAAAAAGTATTGAAAATCAAAATGTACATGTAATAAAGCTCTGTAAAACTTTACCCACTATGTAATCAAAGTTCTACACACACTTGTGGTATTCATACACACTTAAACACTTGAGCCAATGCTAGAAATATGTCATAAAAGTAGGCAGAACAAGGTGGTCAAGAATGAAGCCTTCATTCTGACCAAGTCTTTTATATATTCAAATTTGCAAATATTACACTTAAAATACACTGTTTCATTATAATGAAATTCACAATGAATCCCTGGAGTAAGATAGCTTATTTATTTTTTTAACATTCTGTAAGGTACATTTTTCATTCACCATCAAAAGATTTCCAATGCTAACCCATCTTATCCTCTTCTTAAAACTAAATTAAATTCACTTCTAAAATCCCAGTACTACGGAGCCCCTTAAGCGACATGGTGGAGGAAAAAAATCGGGGTGGGTAAAAAAAAAATTCAAGGTGGAAAGAATTGCTTTTTTTTTGCAAATCTTTTGCGTTCTCTCGCAAAATTATTTGCGTTCTTTTGCAAAACTTTGCGTTCTCTCACAAAAAGATATTTCGTTCTCGTCATACACCAATAGGTCGCTGCAGCGCCGCTTCAAGTCGAACACACCTAATACTTTTTCACATAATATCCTTTTCAGGTGTCTTTCACTGACGTCAAAAGAGAACACAAATATCTTTGCGAGAGAACGCAAAGTTTTGTGAGATAACGCAAATATCTTTGCAAGAGAACGCAAAAGATTTGAAAAACATTTTCCCTTCCACTCTTTTTTTTACCCACCCCGAATTTTTTCCTCCACCATGTCCTTTAAGGGGCTCCGTACATTACCTTATAAAGACAAAAACATATTATAGAAAAATGTTGTCTTTAGCAGTTTTTGTTAAGGATATTTTTATTATAGGCCTGTAACTATTAGATTTTGTTGACTTTTATCTCACCACCTATCTTTCAGTTGTCTTTCCTTTTGATATTAAATAATAGTATGCATTGTTTATTGGAAAAAAGTAGAGACCATTTCATAAAGGTATTGGGCAGACCCTCAGTGACTCTTTCTTCATGGTACGTCATTTAACCAGTAGGGGGTGCCAAACTATGAGTCCTTGAATCAGTTTTTTTAATTAGTAAAGGAGGCTTAAAGAGATAGTTTACCCAAAAATTTAAATTATGTCACTAATTACTCACCCTCATGTTGTTCCAAACCTGAAAGACCTTCATTTTCAAAACACAAAATAAAGTGCCCCATTATGGATTTTTGAAAATGACCTTTCATGCAGTGTCTAACACAGCTCTAAGTGAATGAACACATCCTGCAAAGTTTTAAATCTGAAAGTGCACCGTGTTTTAAGTTATTGCTTCTTAAAAGTCGACTCTGAATCATTAAAACAAGTCATTTCAAATTTGAAAATGATTTTTGATGTGTTAACATAAAACATTAGCATATTGCCCGCCCACTTGTTGGTCTTTTATCATTGGTCTGAACGAAAATGCAAATTCATTCTTCACCACTATTGTAGTGGTAAAAATATCTGTTTATCTAGTAACGCAGCACTGACAAATACTGTTTATAAGTCATTACAGGCATGATGAGATGAAAATGAGACCAATCAACCAATCACGGCAGATTAGCATCACACAAAGGAGGGATTTGGAAAAATGAATCATCAAGTAAAATGTTTGGTTCACTAAATTGTCACTGAGCAAGGAATGTGAAAAATAAATGCATATAATAAGACAATGAAAGTGTTTTTTGAACTTGCATGAACGCCAACCTGTTGTTGGAGACTCCACAAAACCAAAATATGAAACTTTCAATACCCATAATAGGGTCACTTTAAGATATATTTGATGCATTCTGAGAGCTCTCTGACCCTCCTATATAGACCGCAATGTAATTAACATGATCAAGGTCAAGAAACGTGGCATGAACATCAGTAAAATATTCCATGTGACATCAGGGGTTCAACCGTAACTTTAAATAAATTAATCAAAATATGATTTTATTTAACAATTCATTTCCTCCGTTTCACCCTGTCACCATTTTGAAGAGTATCCACTGGAACATAAAAATGCTGTTCTGTGTCAGCTGCACCACCCTGATACATTTTCTAAGTTGTTTGCACCTTGTTTTGAATGAAAATAACGTATCCACCTGACACAGCTGACGTCATTATTTATATTTATTTTATATTTGTTTCCTTTGCATTCTCGTAGCTTTGTAAAATTATGGACCTCCATTCATCTTCGAACACAAATTAAGATGTTTCTGATGAAATTGTGACTTTATTCAACAGTTTCTCTCTTCGCCATTGTTTTGGAGAACATCACACTGTATACGCGGCGTCTTGTTTATATTCAGTGGAAACCACTATCATCTACTCTCCAAAATGGCACCAGAGTAATGTGGAGGAGAAGTATTGTTGAATAAAGTCATTATTTTAGTTTTCTTTGTGCACAAATGTATTCATGTAGCTTAATTCAATTAAGGATGAACCACTGATGGCACATGGATTATTTTAGTAAAGTCCTTACTACCTTTGAGCATGTCAGTTTTTATCAAAAATAAAGTTCTTACTATGGAATGACATGCGAGTAAGTAATTAATGCCTGGCCTTTTCTTTTGTCGTTTAACTAGCCCTTTGTTGTTGCAACACTAAATAATAAAGCCATGTAAGTTTGATGAAGAACCATCATCCATAAAACCTGTTCAATATACAAACGTTTCTTTATAATGGAAAAAATATATCTAAATAAAAAAAGTTTATTCAGATTATCATTATGTTAATGTGGCATCTGCGAGTCATCCTAAAGAATAAAAACATTAAGTACAGTACATTTAAAAACACAAGATTAAAACAAAACAAAACTGTCCACTCAAGGTTGTTCTCCAGGTCCCACAGAAGTTGACTTACTTCCTTTGAGAACGCCCATCCTAGAGTATGATGGGGCTGTATCCTGGCAACAGAAAAGCCATATCCTGGCAACTGTAGTGAGAGGGAGAGTGAGAGAGAGGGAAGACAGAGGGCAATGGTTGGGCTCGTCCTTTGAGATTCACAGAAGAACAGACAATTAGCCATTAAGAGCTCTGCCTTTATTTCTGTAACAGAAGAGCCTACAATACATTACAACGAGTGTAAATGGGGGTCATGGGAAGAAATGGGAGGCCATGAGGTGCTGACCGATTACAGTACATAATCTCTGTGCACTAATTTGTGCAAGATGAAGTGAATTTAAAGCCAGAATACTAAAATGTATTTGCCTCTCACTCTGAAGAAGAATGATTTCATGTCTCTATAAGAAGGCTATTGTCTTTTCTGGAGCAACAGACTGATACGAGCAGATGTGCTGTTAACCCCTAGAGACTGGAAATAAGATAATCACATAATGATGGTGTGTGTGTGTGTGTGTGTGTGTGTTATTTTGTACAATCCTTTTTGTAATGGACATTTCTCATGGGTGGCACTCAGGGGTCCAATGACTGTCTGCTACTGCTCTCTTCAGCATTACTTTCAAACCAAATTTATCACAGCAGCAGGTTTTAATTCCTAACGTTTTGGTAATAGAAGCTAAACTTAATTAAACATTTGAGTAACAAATCAGTAACCTTATCTGTCTTGTATTACCAATGAACTCTCATTTGAAGGCTGGCATGCTTGAAAGCGAAGACCTTTATATTTAGGCTCGGACCGGCAAATACAGGATTTCAGGAAAACTGTGACTGATAACAAACAGTTTACTCACTTACAAGTTCAACCACAAATACTGAAAATATCTACACATGAAAGAATATATAAACCTGAAATGCATGAAGGGTTTGGAAACAGTTTCACATATTAATTTATCAATGAAATACATGGGTTGATAATTCCATTTATTTGCAAAGTTTAACAACATCAAAAAAAGATCAGTGACTAGTGAATAGTATATAATGGGATAAGTTAATTTGACAGTAGATATACCAAAAATACACTTGAATTATGTTTAATTATAATTAACAGCATCATTTTGTGGACTGTGTTGCCAGCTGGCATATTAGATAAAGTGGTACAAAGAGAGATTTTTTTTTTATCAGGGATATGTAGCTTCGCACAACCAGTTAATATGATTTTCTGGTCTATCCTTAAGTGTTATGCTGTCTGATTACAAAATAATTCAATGTTTTATTTAATTTCATTCTGTTTTATTTTATAGTTTTGCTTTGCAGAAACTGGAATTGGGGGAAATGTGCTTAATTGTCACCAAAATGATGAGCAAAAAATAAAAAAGCCTTAATGTTTGTCAAATTTTAGTTTTCGTTTGAATTGTTGGGATTGATTTGTCATTTGATATTAGAGACTGCATAGATATGTTTGACCACAAGATGGCGCACTTACTCTATTTACAGGGAAATTATTGACTTCACACTTCAAATTTGGTTTCTGCTGACATTCAGGGGGATGGCAATTTGATGAAATTTCAGAAGTCAGTCAGAGTTATGAACTAAGTACAGTATAAAGTAATACAAATTCTTTGGTCATATATAGCCTATATATAACCAGTTGCTTACTCAAATCAGTGCACGAGTGTAACAGACTTGTTAAAGTTACTCACACGTGAGGCATCTCAAGGAATGTCGATCAGATAATTTCTCATATCGAATACAAGTCTTGGCATGCCATAATTCTAGTTTCTAAATATTCACAGGAAAAGAAAGTGAGAGTGGCACAGTCTTTATGTGATCTAATACTGTTCTATTGTTGCGTGTGAAACTCTGACAGGGCCTCTGCAGCTGCAACAGTCTTTCCCGTAAAACCACCCACTGCGATTCTGCACCTTTCGCTTTAGTCTGAGCTCGCACGGCAGGCTATCAATTACATCAGAGGTGCACTTCAGTGCGTTAGGCTTTTAAGGGCTTTAATTCAATTATAGTGACATTGACACTGTAATTACTACATAAGAAGCTGTTAAAGGTTCTTTTGTTTGTAGTTTTCACAACAGTTTAATAGTTTGTGCAGTGCCAGCATGCCCTCAACTTTCGGTAACTTTATATAACATATGCTGTTATTAAGTAATACTTATTCTTTACTCATTTTTATAAATACATATTACAACAAATTACTATTATTAGTGATTACATTAAAGGGATCATATGATGTGATTTCAAGTTTTCTTTTCTCTTTGGAGTGTTACAAGCTGTTAGTGCATAGATAAGATCCCTAAAGTTGCAATGATTAAAGTTTCAAAACCAAAGAGATATTCTGTATAAAAGTTATGATTTGACCACACCCACTAAAATGGCTCATTTAAACACGCCCCCACTTTTCTACGTCACAGAATGGGTTTATTTGCATGCCATAACTGGCAAAATTAGAAACCATTAGAAAATTAAAAAAGAACCACTGGTTTATATAAACCTTTTGGCATTGTTTTAATTTTAAGTTTTAAGCTCACTGAATGGTCCAGCAGTGTAGGTGATTTCATGCTTTCTCATCATTAGGGGGACATTTGGTCCCCACCTGCCCCACATACACACTTATTCTCTTCCATGTTCCTCTGTTTCTGTCTGAACTCCGTAACCAGAACACATAAACATCTTCTAGCACGGACAGAGGTTCAGTCAGGACACTCTCTCGAGATCCAGCACCAGGACCTTCATTAATCCACCATGTCCGTGCGAGATTGCAGATGTTGTGCCTCGTGCTCCTCACCAGCGGCTACACAGCTGCTTTGATTTACACACCATCTGATACATAATGCACATAATGCTGATTTGTCTTTCCTATTGTATATCTTCTGGAGGCAACCGAGGACCCAGAGCAGGAGTCTAGCTTGCGATCCAGGTCACCTTGCACGGCTGATTACACTACGAGTGCAAGTTTTGTCTCATTTATTTGAGCTCTTTTTATGATCCAACATGGACTGGAAAGGAATGAACTCCAGCTAGTCCCTCAGTAGCCTGTTCCAGACAATATATTCATCACTGAGCGGGAAACAGACAGGGAGATGCTTTTTTTGAGTGCCAGCTTGACGTCAGTGGATGAATTTATGATACACGTTTGCACATCTGTTGACACCGAACACGAAAACTGTAGTTGCTATGCATTATAAACAGCAACGCTTTTTAATTTTACAGTGGATCACAAATACATGAGATGTGTTTGTCTTGCTAGGTCAGCTTTAACCTCTTAAGACGCTACGGCCTCATATGATGACATTACATTTTCAAGAGTTCACGCTTTCCTTATAATCAGAGAAGAATAGTAGAGCGAGTTTGGCGTGCTGTCCGGGGAGCAAGCTGGGAGAACAGCGAACCCCGAACCCCAGTGGACGGAACCCTAGCGTGGGCAAGAGTTCGGCGTTCGGCTCGTTCACTGCTTGCCCCCCGAGGCGTGGAAGGTAATAGTGTAGAACGGAGGAGAAGGGGAGGAGGAGGGATGCACAAAAACGAGATGCTGGGAAATGAGAGATTTGGGTATTTATAGCGGAGGGAACGCAATTTGATTGGGCGCGAATGATTAGGAGATAATTAGGTAAACGGGCTGCCAGCCGTGGGTACGATGAGACTCTACATGCCAGAGTATTCAGTCCTAATAATTGGATGTTTCATCATGAACACTCCTTGGTGTTCAAAAATGGCTGACATTAATTTAGTGACACTCTGTATTTAAATTATCATTTAAATCTGTCTAATTCATTTAAATCATTATCATTTAAATTCTAATTGTGTGTCCTAAATCAACATCTCAGGAAAATGTTATGGGGTTTCAAATCAAAATATGACTTTCTGTTACAAAACAGGACGTTAATTTCATACATGTCCTCATATGAGGACACCGGGACTAAAAGCATGTTTATTACACATTTTGGGAGACATGACAATTTAATAGGGAAAGGAATTGTATTTCAGTATTCTATGAAAAAAATTATAATTATGAAAAGCATTTTTAACACAACAAAAAATAATGAAATAAAGAAATAAATTCCTAAAACTTTTTTCTCGGGTCTTCAGAGGCTAAAAAAAAGGACATTAGGGTACGCTGGCACTGTGATTTACATGGCATCTGCAGTAGTTTACCAAATGAGGCATTCTATTTTTTATTCCGGTACTACTCAAATGAGAGTTTAAACATTTCAGCTAAGTTGTTTAAAGTTGTCAGGTTTTACTGTACTTGGAAGGCTAAGTCAATCTGCCTAAATGCATCTTTATATGTAATGTCTTAATGTTGTTGTCTTTGAAATATGGTTAACGTGAACCAACAAATATTTATTTATATATAATATTTAACGAGTTTATTCTTGAAATTTAACAACTTTTTTCTCGTTATTTAACGAGTTTATTCTCGAAATTTAACGACTTTAATCTCGTAATTTAACGAGTTTACTCTCAACATTTTATTACGACTTTTGTCTCGAAATTTAACGACTTTTTTCTCGTTATTTAACGACTTTAATCTCGAAATGATTTAAATTTTTTATTATTGCTTGGCCCTAATCCTCTTCCGTACATTTCTATTAAAACTTCTGTCATGTATTTAAAAATGTTTGCAATTTTTACATTTAAAAATAATTACTTTAATGTTAATATTTAATGTGCCTATTAACATAACTATCATAGTTAAAATCACCTCAAATTAAGGTTTCATCTTTAAAGCAAAACAAAAGATTTTAATATATATTGAATTGAAATTAAATGTATTTTGAAGTAAAGCATTTAAATTTTTCCAAACCTGTAAGACAAACAACACAACTGACACGATCAAGGCTCTGAAACCTGGTAAGGACATCGTTAAAATAGTCCATGTGTCATCAGTGGTTCAACCTTAATTTCATGAAGCCATGAGAATACTTTCTTTGTGCAAAGCATGCAAAAATAACGCTTTTATTCAAAAATAAAGTAAATGACACAGCGTACTGACATGGAGCGAATCCATGCATTTTTGTACGATAAATATCCATATTTCAAACTTAAGCACTTTTCTCTCATGTCTGCTGTCTGTGGAAACCGGAAGCAGTCCTGGCGGATATTTTGTTCTATCTCCGCACTCATCACTAATCACATAACACAGTAGGCCTCATTTACTGAACGAACGTGCGACAAAAAAAATGAGCGTACAGTCATTTCTATGCAAAACTTGGAATTTATCATTATGGACGTGAGCGGTGGCTACGATCAAATCTCACATCTGGCCTCATCTTGTGTACGCAAGTTTTGGAGTCACGTAGTACAGTGACCGAGAGGTGCAAAACAAATCACAATTCTGAAAACAAAATAACAAATTACAAACGCAAAAGAACAATTCTGAAAACACCACAACAATTCAGAAAACATTATAACAAGTCAGGAAACACAACGACAAACCGGAAGAGGTAGGTATAGTTTGAGATCGCGCCACTCACCGCTGATTGGACCACACATCTGTCAATCAAGGAATACCAACACAGTCTCACGACCAATTTGTACGTATTCGTATGATGTGCCAAATTCGTACTAATTCGTATGACCTCACTCGTACGATTTTGTACGATTTGTCTAAAACCCTGTGACGGGTAGGTTTAGGGGCGGGTTTAGATTTAGGTCATTCGTACAAATTCATACGAATTGGCAACTCGTAAAATCCGTACGATTTAGAAGAAATCGTATGAATTTGTACGAGTGAGGTCGTACGAATTTGTACGAATTAGCCACCTCGTAAAATATGTAGGAATTGCCGTGAGATCAGGGGTGCGTTTCCCGAACAATGATGTAACTCGCTGATTAACCACCATAGTACGATGCATTGTTTTGGAAACAAACTAGCTAGTCACGACTGTTTCCCAAACACGGTCGCATCTCTATTGTTTGAACAACGTTAGTTCAACAGCATAGGGCCATTGTTAATGACGTCACACGCACCTGGTGGACGAATAACTTATGCTATTTAACTGATTAGAGATCTCCAAGATGCTGCTGTATTGAACATGACACATATTAACTAATTTACTATTTTTGTTCACTATCATTATGCTTTACTTGATCTTAGAATCATCGCGGGTTCCCTCTTACATCATACTCCAGGGTTCCCTTAGCCATTCATGCACATGCACACTTTTCAAAAACAGCGTTTAGAATGAACGCGCAAAAATACATATTACATATACATATACATTTTATATTTAGATAGAATTACTATGATAAAGATAGTAATGCATGTTAGTTTGCTTCTTGTGTCCAAGAGCATATTTATTAAAGCCCATATATCTTACTAAGAAGGAACTATGCTTCTAACCACAGGTCCAAAGCTGTAGTTCTAACCACGTACGTTTGTGACGTTGACTGCGAACGTTCGTTTAAACTATGCTTTCGGGAAAAACAGAATCTTTGAACTATGCTGGTAACGATTGTAGGCAAACCACGCTTTTGGGAAACGCACCCCTGATCAGTAAAGAGCTTGAACAATACATTATTATAAGACACCATTTGTGACACTGAAAGCTGAGACTTTGTTTTAAAAGTACTAAAGGGACAAATCTTATTGCTATTGGGTGGCGCACTATAACGAATCCAATGGAAGACATGAAATATTATTTCCAAGCATATGTCCCCGCGAATATTACACATCATTTCTGCTAATAATACCACATAAATGCCTTTGTAGTGTATTAAAAAGGGTTAAATAAGAGAGCTACAGCGCCCCCCAAAGGAATGTCGACTGAGTGTGTGAGCTGATGTTAAGATAAAAAGTTGTTCCTGTTCAGTCTTTTAATAAATATCATATTATTAATATTAAGCGGTTTCCTCTAGTTCTTAGATTTCATCCCAGTAAGATGAAGCGGCCGCTTGGAAACAACAATATTCAAATATATGCCTAAATTCTGGTGGCCTTCTCTCAATCCACGTCATTTACAAGTGCACTATACTAAATATTATATTTCGACTTTAATCTCGTAATATTTCGACTTTAATCTTGTAATATTACGACTTTATTCTCGTAGTTTCTACTTTATTCTCGTAGTATTTCGACTTTATTCTCGTAATATTACGACTTTATTCTCGTAATATTACGACTTTATTCTCATAGTTTCGACTTTATTCTCATAGTTTCGACTTTATTCTCGTAATATTTTGACTTTATTCTCGTAATATTTTGACTTTATTCTCGTAATAGTTTTGACTTTATTCTCATAGTTTCGACTTTATTCTCATAGTTTCGACTTTAATCTCGTAATATTTTGACTTTATTCTCGTAATATTACGACTTTATTCTCGTAGTATTTTGACTTTATTCTCGTAGTTTTGACTTTATTCTCGTAGTTTTGACTTTATTCTCATAATATTACGACTTTATTCTCATAGTTTCGACTTTATTCTCGTAGTTTTGACTTTAATCTCGTAATATTTCGGCTTTATTCTCGTAATATTACGACTTTAATCTCGTAGTTTTAGATTCTTTTTTGTTTTGGTTGCACTAAAACGCCGTCGTATAAAGTAAATAGCGGACACCCAACATATAATAGGCTATAATACAGCTAACAGATTAACAAAAGAAAACTTTGCAACAAATAGGCTACACTCGTTTTTGTGACACTCTTAATGCATTTTTTTTTTTAATTTCTTTATACCTTTATTTGATTTAATCCACCTGATCGCACATGCGCGTCATGCATACAAACAGCATTAGTTCTCCTGCTGCCTGACATTTCAGCTATTCATCATAAAACTAAAATGCAGTCAACCAAACATTGTTTTGCACATGTGAAGGATTTTACACGGATATTAGAACACGAGTGAAGTAGCCTAAGTCTTTTGCTACATATAGCTAATGTTAAGCAAACCATTTGTATGCTGTTTATAACGATGTGTGTTTTATTTTATAGTGTAATATATAATTTTAGAACTACTAATTTTTGTTCTGTTCTGAATACCATTAAATTTAAAATGTTTGTTGTAGGGTGAGGAAAAGAGGCTATAATGTTTATATTTAGGCTACTGATATTTTAATATACATATCAATTAATAAATGAATGTAGCATAATTGTTTGCAATTACAAGGTGTTTTTGGGGCACGATAAATTTCTTTCACTTCCTCTTTTTGGCAGGGTTTCGTTTCTCTGTGTCGTAAACTCTGTTTAGGGGCGGGACATTGAAATAAAGTTTTTTTTTCATCCGCCACATTTATCAACGTGCGATCATTCGTACGATGAGATTGGCATATGAATGTTTCATGAATCACACATGGACTCTGTCGTACGTTGATTTGTGTGCACGGATTTGCGCTCGTTTCTACTTAGATCAATGAGGCCCAATGTGTCTTACGTCATCCGCCTGGACTGCTTCCGGTTTCCACAGACAGCAGACGAGAAAAAAAGTGCTTATTAAGTTTAAAAATGAATTTTTTTATCATACAAAAACGCATGGACTCGCTACAGGAGGACTTTATTCACCCCCGGAGCCATGTGAGGGATGTTTTATTACGAATATGCACACGTTATTTCACGTCTTCTGAAGTGTAACGGCTATCACCCATTTAAACCCATTCAAAGGCTTGGAGGGGCACCTAGGATGCTTCAAAGGTGAGTAAAAGACAGGATAATTTTCATTTTTGGGTGAAATATCCTTTTAAATGTACATTTTATTACTTTATAAGTATTAATATGTACCTAGCGTGTACATTTTGGTAAACACCAATAGCTCCAGTGACAGATTTGTACCTGATACTGATGTTTTCCACAAAATCAAGGTAGCTCTATATACAGGTCTTTTGGAAATTCCTATTTTACGTGTTGGCGAATTAGTGTCTAACCCATAGATCTCAAACTCAATTCCTGGAGAACCACAGCTCTGCACAGTTTAGCTCCAAATCACACCTGTTTGGAAGTTTCTAGTAATCCTGAAGACATTGATTAGTTGGATCAGATGTGTTTGATTAGGGTTGGAGCAAAACTGTGAGACCAGTGGTCTAACCTGTTATTCGTATGAACTTCAATCTCATTTCCAAATCTTCATATGATCTGATGGTCATATTTAGAGGTGGACCTTAATCCATGATATTTTCGTACAAATGAATACAAAATTGGCACCTCGTAAAATAGTTACGTTTTCCCATGAGATCAACTCTTCACACTAAACCAGGAGATATATAAGATTACGACAGAAGCAATCTTGGATTGACATACTGAAGTGAGGTGTTTAATAAATAAGAGCATCAACAACACAACAAAAGCTTGCTTTATGTATACTGTACAGGTACATCTCAAAAAAATTGAATTTCATAAAAAAGGTCAATATTTTTTGTCACTAATTTCAGAAATTTAAACCCATATATTATATAGATTCATTACATCATAGAGTGAAATATGTCAAGCCTTTATTTCTTGAAATTTTGATGATTATGGCTTACAGATAATGAAAACCCAAAATTCTGTTTAAAGATTAGTATATTATTAAAATATTGTGAAAAAGTTCAGTATTGCAAAGTAATGGTGTCACACACTAATCTACCAGCTAATTACCTCAAAACACCTGCAAAGGTTTCCTGAGCCTTTAAATGGTCTGTCAGTCTGGGTCAGTAGGCTACACAATCACGGGCAAGACTGCTGACTTTACAGATGTCCAGAAGAGGGTCACTGACACCCTCCACAAGGATTGGTAAGCCACAAAAGTTCATTGCTAAAGAAGCTGGTTGTTCACAGAGTGCTGTATCCAAGCATATTCATAGACAGTTGAGCGGAAGGAAAAAGTGTGGTAGGAAAAGGTACACCAACAAAAGGGACAACTGCAGCCTTGAGAGGATTGTCAGGCAAAATCCATTCAAGAATTTGGGGGAGCTTCACAAGGAGTGGACTGAGAACAGACAAATCCTAGAAATGGGCTACAAATGTCACATTCCTTGTGTTAAGCCACACCTGAACCGGAGGCAACATCAGAAGCGTTTTACCTGGGCTGTGGAGAAAAATAACTGAACTGTTGCTCAGTGGTCTAAAGTCCTCTTTTCAGATGACAGTAAATTTTGCATATTATTTGGAAATCAGAGTCCCAGAGTTGCTTGAGGTCCAGTGTGAAGTTTCCACAGTCTGTGATGATTTGGGCTGCCATGTCATCTGCTGGTGTTGGTCCACTGTGTTTATTCAAGAAATAAACGCTTGAAATATTTCACTGTATGTGTAATAGATCTATATAATATATGGATTTCACTTTCTGAAATGTGTGACAAAAAATGTTTGACCTTTTTTCATGATATTTCATTTTTTTGGATGTACCTGTATATACACACACACACACATATATATTTATATTTATATTCTTACCGTATAAACTATATAAATATGTCATGCAGTCCTCATAACTTAAACGACCAATAATTTACAGAGTGAGGTAGGGTAGGAGGGGACTGGGTTGCGATGTCATAGATAGATCAGAAAAGGTGCGGAGCCTCGGATCACCGACGTTGGCAGTGCGGCTGCTGTTATTACTGATGGGTGGGAGGGGCTTACGACAGGAGGCTGCAGTGGATTGGCCGAGACAACATGTCAGTCAGTGCCTCCATGAGTTGCGGCTGAGGACGCACACGCAAGCGGCGTTGATTCGGATGAACCTCCAGGCGATCTGGTTTTTGAAGGACGTTAGCGCCCGCACGTAGGTGTGCACGTTGGTGCAGTAAGAGTTCCAGTGCTTGTTGTCGATCCCACGACAGCTAGAGGTTCCCGATTTGACACCGCTGGCTCCTTGCCCTGGTTTGGGTGCCCCGAGGGGCTTCGACACGCGGCACGTGGTCTCGTAGAACATCTGCTTCTTCACCACGTTGTTGATGCGGACATGTGGCAGCACTGTGACTTCATTGCCCGCTAAGTCTGTGGCTCGGGTCAGGTTGCCGACCCAGTGCTCTTCGCTGTCACACACCGAGTACTCGCCGCGGTGCAAGAAGTCGTTGGCCTTCCGCCGGACCCGTGGGCGCCTGGGGCTCCCCGTATCATTTTCCGCAGAGACCACATCGCTGAACAGCACGCGAGGTGAGCGATAACGGCGCTTGTTGAAGAGTTTGGGGTCCACGTTGGGGATCAGGTCATCATAGTGAGTGTCCTGCTTGAATTGGCCATGCGGCCTGGGTGAGTGATGTGCTGCTGCGTGCTGATTGGCTGGCCCCTGCGCCTGGGTGTGGCCTCCCATGATGAGTGCAGCCTGGACGCTGATCAGGACGAGCAGGACCAGCGTCAACGACCTCATGGGCACTCGTCCTGAAAACAAAGAGACATTGAAGATGGTCAACGACAGGGAAATGCACATCAGTCAAGGTTTTAGAAGCTGTTTCTGTCAGTAAGGTGCTCTGGCTGTTTAAAATGGCAGCAGGAGTAAAGAACTGTTCATATGGAAGATATTACTGAGCTATGCATGAAGAATCTAACATCTGTATGAATTTCACGAAAGCTTTCGAAAACAGTTCCAGGGCATATTTCAACCAAAAAGCATAAGGGGGAAAAAAATAGATATTTTCAGAGTCTTTTAAAGACTACTAAGAAACCAAATTAATTAATTGAATAATTAATTAATACTGTCAAAAGATTAATCATATCCAAAATAAAAGTTTTTGTTTGCATGGGTGTTCTGTGTATGTGTGTGTATACATTTTGAAAATATTTACATGTATTTGCATGTCCATATTTATATTATAAATGAATATATTTAATATGAAAGCATAACATATTTTTCTGAAATATATACATGCATTTTCTGTATTTATATATACATAATAAATAAAGACAGCACACATATATGATGTAAACAAAAACGTATTTTGGATTTGATTAATCGCGATTAATTATTTAACAGAACTACAATTAAGTCAAGACATTACTTTTAAATACATTTACACTACCTCTCAAAAATGCAGTAAAACAGTAACATTATGAAATACTTTTTATGATGTAAAATAATTGTTTTCTATTTTAATATATTTTAAAACGCAATTTATTCCACTGATACAAAGCTGAGTTTTCAGCATCACTGCTCTAGTCTTCAGTGTCTCATGATCCTTCAGAAATCCTTCTATATAGCATTTCTGATTATTATCAGTGTTTAACATGAAGAAATGATGATACATTGAGTTTCAAGATTTTTTGATTAATAGAACGTGATAGAATTGGTCAAACAAAATTTGGGTGTTTCTAGCTTTCAAAAATGGATTTCAAAGTGGAAGTTTTTGAAATTATACCATCATCATACGCATGCTACAAAAATGTCTCATTTTGTCACTTTTTGTCACATCAATTGAAAGCATTGTTGCTGAATATTATTGCTAATTTCTTTGTTAAAAAAGCATTCCAGACATGTGCGAGTGTATAAAGTTTATCTCTGTTCACTGACCTGTGAAATGTTTAGAGTTGAAGTGAGGGCCCAGTGGGCTGCTAGAGCCAGAGTCCAGTGCAGGCTGACCCCCAAGCGCCTGCCATCAGGACTGGCCTGTGTGTCTGCTGCTTTCTGTAACACACACACACACACACACACACACACAAACACACACCAAGGCTCTTTAGGTACAACAACATTCAAGTATAGGCATTCAGTCGGCGGAACAGAATCTTCAAAGCTGCATACATAAAAATAAATGGTCAACGACCCGTGAACTATACATATTCTGAAGTGTTTCCAGTCTACAGCAAATGTCTGAAAAAAACATGTTTTTCTCTCAGCATTCACACGACAAATGCACTCTTTTGCAGGGAAATAGTTTTAAACATGTTGAGTATAAACCTTTCAAAAAAAGCTGAGGTTGTTAAAGGAGCCGTATGTAGGATTGACACCGAGTGGTTGAACTAGGTATTGCAGTTCAAATTCAAAATATTGGAGA
>JAUMHE010000080.1:3159530-3175579 GCA_032359235.1 Enteromius mattozi
GACACAAGACTGAAACATGAAAACAAAACTAAACCAAGAATACAAACACAGAGATAAAACAGACATTGAACGTTACAATAAGATCAAATGTAACAATTTATTATCAGTCAGGTAAATATATATTATGTCAATTACATAGCCAATTCAAATATATCAAATCATACAAAACATCAAATTGTCAAAGATTAATCTAAAAGTAAAATATGCATACCTGACCTGAAATACATAGTATGAGTAGAGACACACATCACACTAAGGGCTTTCTGGCTACAGAATTGCCCGACCCTTTTGCTGCAATCCTTTAAATACAAAACGAAGATAAACATTCCCCAAATGGAGGAATATAACAAGAACTGTAATTTGCATTGAGGTGTAGTTTACACCTCAATGGGAACAGAAGGTAATTAACATGGAATGACCAGGGGGAGGGCACACCCATATAAATAAAATATCTCTGAAATCTTAATCTTTACCTTTGTAGAAACCATGAAACCATTGTACCAGTTGCACTGAGACATTTCAAATGATACCAGACATGACTGTTAGTTCACTTGCATTGGCATTTTCGTGTAATCATTTTGAGCAGACTGAATAGAAGGAAAGATGGGTGGAGGGGTTCTTCACATCCACTCTGGGGGGTGTCTCGAAGATGCCTGTATGTTTGCATTGTCTGTTTCTCAGGAGATCAAAGTATCTGAGATTCCTTCTTCCTTACAATGCACACGGGGAGCATGATGCATGTGACAAAATGTATGTAACTTGTAATATTCAGTCTTGTTTAAAAATTGCAACTATATTGACAATCCTCAAGCCAGTTTCTACTGATAGCTCCAGGGTCTAGCTTCATAAAAATCTTCTTAAGAAATAAGTTATCATTTTCAAAAGAATGCTCCTAAATTCTTGAAAAAAGTTCTCAATAATTTTCTTAGGAACATCTTATTATTTTCCCTAAGACAATAAAGACTTTATCAAGTTGCAACCTGATCTCACAAAATTCTGTGTAATGCACTGACTCCTAACTCAAAATTCCATGTAAGTGTCACGGAATCGCCGAAAATTCCATGATGGGCTCACGGAAGAAATACCAATGTAAGTCAGTGACAGGCATCAGCCGTGATCCACGCACGGATAACCAAATTCATTTTATATAAATTTATACTTTCATTGTAGCACCTAGCCCCAACTTTACCCTAAACCAACCCACTTCTGAACAATATAAAACACACACAGACAATATAAGCACAGTCACAGGTATTCATAACAAAAACTGACCATAAGCAGTAAAAAAAAGCATTACAAGCAAGTTGTGTTGCATTTCAAGTCCTTTTGAAGCCATACGATGTCTTTATGCAAAGAAGAGAGTAAAATTCATGGTTTCAATCACTGAAATTATCCTGCTCCATTAACGCGCTCACATCTCATTCAAAAAGACACTCTCGTCCTGTAGAATGATGCAATCGATCACGAGACATACAAAAGCCAATAGCAGGTAGGCAACTGCCTTGGGCCCCCAAAAGCCAAGGGGCCCCCACAATGCTTTTCATACACGAGATGCGCATTAATCGCGGACACGTGAATGGTTGCTATTTACAGTGTTTATTACCATGACAACCGTCTGTGTGTCTGAGTTGAACGTGCTTCTTGTGTACCCTGCTTCTAGCAAACGAAAATGCATCTGAATCTGACTGCCACAGGAGCGCACGAGCGGCTGAAAGGAGCTGCGCTTTCAGTTAAAACACAGATATGTTGCGTCTCTGAGGCCCGTTTACACTAATCCAGCGTTTTCCACCCTCAAAAACAGACACTTTTGAAAACGCTGCAGACCCTGTTTTAGTTTGAAAACTCATATAGAATGCCAGTGGTTTAACGCCAGTGTAAACGAGGATCGTTTTCATTCTAAAACGCCATTTTAAAACGAAAACGCACTGGTGCAAACGGCACCTAATTTTACATGCAAGCACAGTTATTGTCATTATCTTATAGCCTGTTTTATTTTATCAGACGACGACTCGATTGTAAATCAGAATTTTTGTGCGGGTTAACATCTGGAATGTAGATACAGGTATATCACAATACAGTATGTGGACACAGAGAAGCGAAAGCGAAATCAGGTTTGTGTCATTAAATATAATAATAATTTATACTTCTGACTATGTCTTGCACCTCATCTGTAAATCAATTGCTATTTCGTGGTGTACAACATGAAAGAATAAAAGTGTCTGTTAATTGAATAAATGTTAAGAATCCCATAATAATATGAAAAATTTATAAACACTGGACATAACTATGGGGCACCATTGTGCAGCAGGAACTATCACAACAAAAAAGGAACCTCAAGGTTGATCTAAGTGAATATAGGGCCCCATTCCTATATTTGCCTATGGCCCAAAAATCACTAAATCCGCCCCTGGTTGTATCTACCCGTTTATCTTGTATTTTATTAATGGATGGTAGGTTTAGAGGCAGGTGTTGGGTTACGTGCTCATAAATGTATAAATAAAGTATTATAAATAAAAATGTTGTGACAGTTTACAGTGAAAAATCACACCCCATTACGCAATAAAGGCAATATCATTACCCAATATTTGAATGCAGTTATCCGTGCGTGCATCACAGCTGATGCCTGTCACTGACTTACATTGTAATCTTTTCGTGAGCCCATCACTGAATTTTCTGCGATTCCGTGACACTAACACAGAATTTTGAGTTAAGACTCTGTGGTCATTACACGGAATTCTGTGAGATCAGGTTGCAAGTTTTTATCTGATAAATACATTTCTTGCTGATAAACTGAAGGAAAAACATTTTAAGGATTGTTTTTGTGCTGCCCACAGATTTTAATAATACTCATAATAAGCACACACAAAAATATAATTAATAATATGTTTGAAACCCCAAAAAATTCTGAAATCATTCTTACTATATTTAAGAAGATTCTTTTCAAGAATTTAAATTTTTATTGAGTTTTATCTTCAGAACAATCTTAAGAAAATAAGATAAGAATATTAAGTTAGAAAATAATAAGAAAATGGCAGTTAAGAGGAAATATCTTCTTTGTGAATCTCTTGAATCCACATTCAACGTTTTTTTGCACTGAACATTTTTTGCTTTTGAGATTTTGTCCGTACTAAAGCAGAAAATGGAAATGGTGTTGACCAGATGTCCTTTACTGATAAAAAATAGCTCTGGCCAACAGAAGATGTGAAAAGGTGGAAGAGGTTAATAAAGAGAATATCTTTAATTTTACTCTCCACTGCATCAATTTTGGGTAAAGAGAGTGAAAATATGAAGGGAAGATATGTACCCATCTTAAGGTTGATGATGCAGTCATACAGCCAATAAAGAGGAAACAGTGAAGCCTTTCTTCTTCTGAACCTCCTCTAATGGCTGTTATTCAGTAGATCAGCTGGACTCATGGACGGTAGACTCATGGTGGCTTGAAAGAGGCTTCCGCAGATTAGGAAGGAAAAGAACAACTTCAGACGATTTTACAGTAATATGTTGTGACTGCTATTACTCCATCTTATAACATTTACAGCAGGCCAGTAAAACTGATGATTGTGTTATATCCGCCAAGGAAATAATGAGTTGGAAATCTGGAGAATGAATGAGGTGGAAAGACTGGCACTTTTTAAGACTTGTTAAGTGTTGTCTTACACAGAGTTGGAAGAAAGATGTGACTTGATGGGTTGTTCCAAACTTCCATCAAATGTAGTTATTTCAGACAGTGGTAAGAGTTTAAATTTGATAAGGGTTATCTTGAGTCATCATTGGGCCTGGCTAATATTCAGAAATTTAAGTAGTGATGTTAGCAGAAGAGATGTTCCTCTTGACTCCATGATACTGTATAACACTAAAACAGTAGTGGGGTTTACGCAGACCAATCACAGCGCTTGCGATCCACGTAGAATTGACATGCTGTTAGATTTTTGGAGAGGTGCACGTCAGATACGGCGTAGGCCTGTGCTTCTCTGCGTAGGCTATGGTGTAGGTTCGACACAGAAGTATAAATTGGGCTTAAGGCTCTCAGAAACTGCCAATGCAACCTTCAAAATCCCCAGAAAGTGTTTAATAGAAAGGGGGAAAAAAGTTGTGGTGGTTGTGGCTGCGCACCCAATCTCTGGTACTCAATCCCATATTTTGACAAAATGCAACACCTCTGACGCAGGTTGAGAAATCACACTGAGCCCCTCCCTGGCTTTGGAAAGGGTGATTTAATACTCTTTGAAAACAGTGATATCACAGCAGAGCATACTGCTCCCAAACTGCAGTCGCACAGGCCAGTCCCATTGAGTAGATCATATAATGCACCGTTAACTGCTTGGTGGGAATCTTGGACTCAGCATTCAAAGGCTAAAATATACTTTCATAAAGTGCCACTGTTATGGGTTATGAAACGTTCATATTTTAGTTTTTGGGATCCCTAACAACAGGTTGACATGCATGCAAGGTCAAAAAACACATTCATTGTCCTATAATATGCTTTTATTTTACCTTACTTGCTCAATGACTCCAAATGATTCGCTTGACTAATCTGCTGTTATTGGTCAAATTTTCATCTCATCATGTCTGTAATGTCTGATAAAGCAGTGATTGTGAGGTCAGTGCTGATTTGTTTACAGCATTACAGGGCAAACAGCTATTTTACCATTCTAAAAGTGGCACCTAGTGGCAAAGAATGAATTTGCATTTTCATTCAGACTAACGCAAAAAAGACCAACACGTGGGCAGGTAATATGAAAATACGAAAATGCAAATATGAAATCCATTATAGGGGCACTTTAAAAATGAAAATTCCAAAAAGGGTTTTTCTCAGCGAGACCAAAACCAGGGCTAGCCCCGGTCAATTTGCTGCCCTAGGCGAGATTTTACCTGGTGCCCCTTACCTCACAGCCCATTCCACCAATAATCATTGTGTTCAAACATTCACACAGACTGCATTCACTGCATAGCTTTGTCTTGTTTTTTGTATTTTTATTGGAAACACGCCAATTAATTTGTACGACCACACAACCCCACCCCTAAATTACACTGAGAAACATGTATCTTTAAAGTCGATTTTACATAAAATCTTAATAAGCCCAATTATAAAACATTACTAAATTAACCAGTTCAAATTAAAAATGCCACAAATCCCCAAATACTACGTAACTTAAAAAATGTGTTATGTTACACGAAAAGAAATTACACGATTACAAAATCGTAGATCTCTAGAACTCCAGATATTTTAAAATTTTGAACTAGACTAGGACAACATAAAGTTTGTTCCAAATTTTTACCTCATCTAGTTTAATATTATCGTTATCATTCATTACATAGTTTTACCTCTGTCTTTGTCCCATTTTTCTTATCTTCTCTTTTTTTTCTTCCCTGGGCACCAGAGGGCTTCGGTCTTTTTGACATTATGGTAGATGTTCACTGATAAATTGTCACTATCAGGTAACTGATGCATTTGAAAGTGGCTGCCCAAAGAAAGATATATCATGCGAGTCGGGAGAGCAATAAAATTGTTATTTTTTTGTGGGACAATCTCTCTCTCTCTCTCTTTGCAATTAAAAAATAAATTGTTAAAAAAAAACAAAAAAAAAACAAACAAACAAACAACTTCACTCATTTTGGCACCCCTAGGGATAGGCAGCGCCCTTAGCATTTGCCTGTTCCGCCTATGCCCAGGACTGGCCCTGGCCAAAAAAGAACAATTTTGATTCCCCAAAGAACCTTTCAGTGAACAGTTCTTGAAAGAATCATTATTTCTTAGCGTGCAGAAATTTTTAGTGATCTAAAACCACCATAAAGTACCTTTTGTGAAATGGAAAGGCTCCATGGATGTTGAACATTTTCATGGAAACATAAAAGAGCGTATCGCACAAGAAAACCCTGCATGGGCTTGGATCCAAACAGTAGCACTCTGGAGCTAGTACCTGTAGAACCCCTAGAGTATAGTGGGCTGTGTTGGCTTGGCATCTGTAGTGATCTCTCAGCCTAGACCTGAGCAGTCTTTGACATCTTTGTTAGTCTCAGCCTCAGACGTCACGTCCACGGAACACTGGCTAAACGTCTGATGCATACGGTACACAAAAGTGGAAACACTTCAGGAGTTTTAAAGTTATTGTCAGATTTGTTGAATTATACTGGATTTCCAGGAGATGGGTGTGTCGCGTTCTTTGTTGTGCCTTGAAACAAAGATTTAAAGTTTGCGGCATAGAATCTTCTAAATACATCCGAGAGTTTAATCACTGGTCTGTTATTGGTGTGATATTTCCATGCCCTCAAACGTGATGCTGAAATTAAACAAACTGTGATTGGTTGTTTGACATGTTGGTTAAAACGGTCTCATGGGCGGGCCTTGGCCAATGGAAGCTGCCATGGATTCCAAACCTTCAGCCGTCAGTCTAAAGGTCTGGCTATGTGAAACTACTAAACAGGAGCTAATGTCAAAAAAAAAAAAAAAACTGTCAAAACTGTGGCCTCATTTAATACAGGCTCTATGTTAATAATTGTCACAATCTAAGTAACCAGGGGCTGGATTCACGAAACATTCTTAAGAAGAAATTTCCCCATCTACGTCCCTAACGGAGTTAGCCACAGCTGAAACGGCCTCCACTACCCGTTCCCAAGCGCGTTACTTACTTTGCATCAAGATACTGTTATCCAGTCTCCCAAGAAGTACTTTCATTCTTGCGCTAATTTCGGCGATAAGAACCTCCAGCTCTTGCCTAATGAAGTTTTTGTTTCTTTTTTGTCTTCCATGTCAAATTAACGGAGTAGTTATGCTTAGTTATGTAAATTTCTCTTTTAATGGTTAATGTCGTTAAACGAACACATTTCACATGCTTACATTCAAATGCTTCACCAGGATGTGGCTGCTACTTTAAAACAGGATAATAAAGTGAGACAATTAAAATGTAGCGGTAATGAATTCCATGTTGCTTTTTGCTTTAAGAAAATAACAAATTTGATAACTTCTTAGGATTTTTCTTATGAACTTCTTAGAATTTATCTTAAGAAATGTCTTAATTTATTTCTTAAGAAGATTTTCGTGAATCCAGCCCCAGGTGTGAAGGAAAAAGTTAGAGAAGCTGTATAGCTAATCATGAACAGAACAGAAAATTACCCAGTGCTTTTATAATTGCTCTGATATCTATGATGGGCATAGACAAACTGAAAAATAAAATTGATTATGCAACCTTACTCCACCCTTGGTAAATGCCCAGGAATTGTGCTACCAGTGCTTTGGGGAAGAGGGTGACTCATTCTGTCATAAAGACGTTTTGACTTTCTGCTGTATGTGACATTCCCTGAGGGCAAGAAAACTGAACCAGGGAAACCCTCTGGAGAATATCCTATTGAAAAACACTCACAGAAGCAATCCCTAATCTCAAACACTGTAAAATAGCCTAATACGCAGACCATAGGAGTCTTGCCCAGATCATGGAGCAAAACTTCCTATGTAGAGATTTTATATGTATTTTCCATTTCTTTATGTTTGCTTCCTAAAAGGTCCTTCAGGATTTGAAAGGACCTTTACAAGTTCAGTTCAACCACTTTTGCTTAATAATTGGTTTCCATTCATTCTATTACCAATGCCATCAGCATCGCGAACTTTGCATAAACATTAGCATGGAAACATAGAGATATTCCAGGTTAAACGCATCTGTTGATAACGCATGCATAGTAATTACCACTGAATAGCAGAGTTTTAAAATGACTTAACATATTTATATTGGAAGTGTGCTCAAGATTCACACTGGAAAGATGTTTAGAGACATCAGGACATGTCTTGTTTTGTCCATCCATCTGATGTCCTCAGCCACCCAGAGTGGTGTTTGCGTTTAAAAATGAATTGCCCTGGTTGTTTAAAATGAAAACACAACACCCGCTTAACTGGAAGACTCTACTTGAAGGTTTAGGCTAAATTTAAGAGCAAAATGATGAAATTAATCACTGGCATAAACACAGCATGACTGATGATGTGCAGGGCAAAATATACCACACTGTTTAGTATCAACCAGTAACAGTCACCACATCTTTGGCAGATGAAAGGCCTATGTGTCTGTATGGTTTGGAAATATCAACCTTATTAACTGCTTTAGCACCATTGTGTGTCTTATTCCTTAAATTTGTATCAGTTGGTGCATGAACAATGACACATGAAGCTCTGCTGAAAAATTACTTAGATATGAAGTTTGGATGGTCAGAGCAGCATCTGTTTTACCAATTGTTAGCTCTTGGGGAAAATACTTCAAAGGGAGGAAAAACAGGACAAGCCTCAGGACGAGGTGAAGGGAGTTTTTTCTTTTTTTTTTTTTTTTGCAGGGGAAGTTTCTCGTTTCTCCCTTTAGTACACCATTCTAAGTGAAACATTTCTTCCTTTCTGTCTGTTTCTCTGCCCCTCACTGTGTGAGCCATAAACTGTCCATCCAGACTTCAGAGATCTCTGCCAGAGCAATGTAAGGGCAGATGGCTTCATGGAAAAGCGTTGTTTGAGATCTAGCAAGATCAGGGATGATCAGAGAGCAGTTCTTGACACCAACACTAGAGAATCAGTCTAGTGACCCTGGATTTTGGAGGCTAATTGAAGATAATACTCCTAAATACATCTAAACTGGCTTGTCCCAAGAGTTAGAGAAGAATCATTTTCTCTGAAATGATGCTTAGCATTAAAAAGTACTATTAAACTGTTACAGGCCAAGTCAAATCAGAAGTCAGGCCAAGTCTTTTTGAACACAAGCTTAAGGACATTTAGGAGAACATTCGATTTTGATTAATATTATATTTTCAATAATATCATAATTCTTGTATGTTCGGATAAATCTCTGTGCATCATCAGTTCCTTGTCTGTTGCCAGTCCTTTGCAGATTTGAGTAAGTAGACCTGAGCAACATCCAGAACACAATACAACAGTGCAATGTTTCAAATGAATAATTCTGCAAACCAATTAAAATACTGCAATCCAATACACTAATATCCATATTAGAAACACCTTTGTCAGTCACCTTGTCCGTTTTTGACCATTGTTTGTTTCCCACTAAAATAAAGCTGGTTCATACACTAACATGAATTAAGAATTTGAATCTTAGAATTTGGATGAAATAAAATATAATAATACATGTGAAATTCAATTATATCTATCCAAACACTCAGGACCTACATAGACATTGGATAAACAAGCTTCTGGATTACCTTTTAATTACATTGGCTTGACCCAGTTGTAATGTCATGCACCAATTCTACCAGGAAATGTTGAGCAATTTCATCATCTTTCATCATCCTGGTCTTTCTTTGTCTATACTTGGCCTAAGTTCATGACATTACTCTTTTCAGAATTCCAGTTCTATTTTATTATATACATCTAATCAGTCTGACAAGACATCTTTTTTTCTCGTCAATGTCAGCATACAGTCCGAATGTACTAGTGCCAAATATTGATTATAACTTCTTTCAAAGTCTAAAGCAATTCCATAGCTGTCACAAAATTTCCAGTTTCTTCAATTACTGTGACAATTTTCCAGAATGAGATCACTGTCTGATTCACATTTACAGGACATGATGTCAAACAGTGGAAGCTCCCGTTAACCTGATTTTGCCAAGTGCAAGATGTCCCTGGGTTCACATTGTGATTAACCAATCAGATTTGAAGAAACAGTTTACAGTTTTTGTGAAGTTTAGGCTTACAATCAGTGTTTGGTGCTTGTACATCAGTGTCAGTCATCTATCATTAAATCTGATTTTAGGCATTACTCATGGGTAAGGGTAGGTTTAGGTGTAGAGATATGGTCAATACTATATTTTTGCATTAAAATGTTGTCCCAGGGTCAACAAAGTATGTTGACTTAGGGACACATAGTACTTGGCGAAATCAGGACGTGCTGGAAGATCCTGTGTCGGTTATGCTTCTGCGAAGCATCGGAAAAAAAAAAAAACTTGGAGGGAAAGTTATTCTTTCTATCACATAAAAAATAAATGCACATCCACTGTGTTGAATCAGTCAGACCATAATAACCATTATTGTGTTTGTAAGAAAAACACACAGAATAGCAATTCCCAAAGCAGTCATGCTGGCCCAAAACAACAAAGCTTTGAGTATTTCAAAATACCACTTGATAACTTGACTGAATATCAGAAATTATGGTCAAAGTTACTTTGAGAGAGGGAACACTGGATAAATCAAACTGTCATTGCACTTGGATTTAACAAGCATAGCATGGCTTTGTAGTCCAACACATGTTGACTGACAATAAGTGTGAAGCTATGAGCCAAGATACAGTAGGATGCTTGCCACACACAAATAGAAAGAGTGTTCTGGAGCTCCTAACCGAAAGGAAAGACAAACACTTGCCACGCTATTGACATCACAATCATAGCCATTTACGTTCTTGTGGTTCAAAGCATGATATGTGCTCCTTTCCACAAGCCCACAAGAAATTTCTCTTGACTTTCCATTGGTAATTGTTCTGGTCTCCACGTGGGAGATCAGCAAGGGAAGGCTACAGAACTCCTGAGTCACTCTGTCCCGAAATTAAGCAGTCACACATCATACAGGAATTGAAGTCTACTTTGGGTTTTATATTCCAACCACAAATAATGGCTACGCAAAAACCTCTAAAGTCTGTTTCTACTTAATATTAATATTCCTTTGTCTCTGTAGTGAGGAGAGAAAATTGCTTGTTGTACTACATGACCTCAGTAAGCATTTTCACACAGACTTTATGGAACTCGTGAACTTTAACAGTAATTGCACTGAATGGTTCCACACAGACTCTCTATTCTACTGGCTGAGCTTTATTCTCACACTCGCTGGGTTTTTGATGACTGGGCTAAAATCAGCACCGTCAAAGACTTTAGCACAGGGCTGTCCAAACTCTGTCCTGGAGGGCCGGTTTCCTGCAGAGTTTACTGTTGCTCCAACCCTAATTAAACACACCTGAAGCGGGTAATCAAGCTATTAGTAGGCATGTCCAGGCAATCCGTAACCTGCGTTTTTCCAACCTTCTACCCATGAAAGTGCACTGGAATGGCAGTCAAACCCGTGACTTCCCACCCGTGAACTCGTAGTAGATTGATATACTCCCAGTTCCAAACTCTGACATCACATAACCTGCGAAACAACAATGGAAGCCCCTACAGATGCGTTGTTTATGCAGGTGGTACAGTACAATAAAAGGTATAACAGCTTCTCTTGCCTTATGCGCCGTTTTTCCTCCTCCGTTTCCCTCAAATAAGCAAGGAAAGAACTTTTGGCGATAGAAATGATTGTAAATGAGTATAAGCCCTACACAGTGTGCCATGCTGGTTTGTTTAGATCTAGCTACCACAATTCCTTGCACTCAGGCAGTTTGGTGTGATTTGCCTGGAACGCTACAAAGTCGTGAGTCGTAGTTTGAAGTGGCGACTTACAGACTCAAAAACCTGCCTGTAACGCAGCATTAGAAACTTCCATGCAGGTGTGTTGAAGATAGTTGGAGCTCAACTCTGCAGGACACCGGCCCTCCAGGACTGAGTTTGGACAGCCCTGCTTTAACAAGACATTGGCTGTATTCAAAATTGGCCCCTATGCCCTCATTCACTATGAAGGAGTGAATGCAAACGAGTGAGTGAATTCGGACACTAAGTGCACTGGAAAGGACTGCCGCTTTTGTATAGTTTGCTGGCTGCTTCATAATCATTTGAAACAGGTTGCTCCAGTAATAAGATTAAAGGATTTATCTTGAATTCTGTCACAGATCTGTATAAACCAGTTAAACAATTTAATAATTATTTTACAATGAATTTGTACCTGTGTTCTATTAGGTGAGCGTGATTTCACCAAGTACAAGATGTTCCTGGAACAACATCCTTGTTGATCCTGGAACAACATTCCAATCAACCAATCAGAATTGAGGGATATTGTTCAGAAAATATCTGTTTTAGGCTTTTGATTGGGGTTATGTGCTTCTACACCCTTGTTAATCAGCTATAATTTCTCACTGATTTTAGACATAAATTTTGGGCAGGGGTAGGTTTAGGGGTAGGGATTGGCATGAGTCTATATTTTTGGACAGTAATGTCTTACTTGGCTAAATCATGACGATCGTTGTATTACACCAGACCAGTGCTTTGTAAAATGAACGGATGGATGTTTTAGCACTCAAGAACGTCCACTATTGCAGTGGTTTTCAATCCTGTTCCTCGGGACCCACTGCTCTGCAGATTTTGCATGTTTCCCTTATCTGACATACTCATTTGAGTTCATGTAGCTCTTTCTTAATGAGCTGATGATCTGAAGCAGGTGTTTAATTTAGGGAGACATGCAAAATGTGCAGAGCTGTGGGTCCCCAGGAACAAGTTTGAAAACCACTGCACTATTGTTTCGGACTCCACTTAAAATGGCTGCCCCCTCAAATAGTGCCCTATTTGAGGGTATAGGGGGCGATTTTGGATACAGCAATTGAATTATGGACAATTGCTTGCTGAGGGGGATTTTGATTCTACACAGGTATTCTACTCAATCCAAACAAACCCAAATAACCTTCAACTTTTTAACTCGTTAAGGATTTGCTATTTGGCTGTCACCTCACTGGTTAAGTTTCTTAAAGACATAATTCACATAAATTCATTTAGGAACTTTGATGATGTTCCAAACTGAATAACACAAAAGTATATATTTTAAACAAATCTTTAACTGTTTTTGTCCATACCATTAGGCAATTTTTGAACAATTTTGCCAAGCAAAATTTGGAAATGTTGTCTTCAACAGACAACCAGGTGGCCCACGACCAGTCTAAAGTATACAAATTAAAATTTGTAACCCATTCTCAATGGCAAAGTGCCCGAGCAACATTGTTCAGAAAATAGTTGCCTGGAAAAATTGACTAATAGTCAGTCAATGTGGTCCAAAGGTTTTTAAGCTCCAAAAAGGATGTTTAAAGTCATTTTAAAGTAATCAACTCCATTGTCTTCTTAACATTGTTGGGGAATTTGTTTTTAAAAGTAATGCATTATCATATTTAAAAATAATGTGTTGCGTTACTTTTGCCTTACTTTTTCTCATTTGGGCTGGGCTTACTTGTATGTTTTTAATATAAAAAGTTACATTTTTGCCAAATGCAAAAGCCCAAATGTGATGTTTAAATAAAGTATTTTTAGCCCATTCTTATGGATGGATATGAGATTCAAAATTCGCCAGTAAAGACAAATAGGATTAAATACATTTAGTTATGTTTGCATTTGACTGTAATGAAATGCAATACTTTACTAGTTTACTTTAGAAAAAGCAATCTGATTATGCAACTTGTTTTACTTGTACTGTGTTGTCTCCGACGCTGTTTCTAAAGTGATATGGGTATCAGTGGAAATGAAATAGCATATTGACAAGGAAAAATATAATCTTACTGATTTTATTTTAAAACAAACCAATTGAGAGCATTAGCAAGCAAAGACCGCAGAAAAAGGTTACAAAAACAATGGATGGAAATAAAAGAAAGGGCGATGGGTTTACAAAGTCGATGGAAAGAGGGAAAGATGAGATATGCAGGAAGGAACAGAAGAGATATCATCAGATTTTGACACAAGACTAAACAGAGCACTATCAACATAGGTAATAATACAGGTAGGTGTGAATGATGTGGGCAAGAAGAAACAGTGAGACATGTTATGCTTCGCTATCAGAAATATGAGGCTGAAATAAGGAATTTGATCCAAAACATAAGTAAGATAAGCAAATAGATTGGATCAGGCAATGACTGGTATTGAATCCCTTCTCACTATCTGTAGAACAACTCATTTGATTTAAGATATAAAAACAAAAAGAAGGAAAAAGGGAATGAACACTTAAATACTTAATATACCAGATGTCCTGATCCACACTCCATAGTTTTTCTGCATTCGGCCAATAAAAAAGAAAAGCCACCAATGAAGGTTTGATTTGTAGGTGCATCTCAAAAAAAAAAAAGAATATTACCAATATGACCATCCCTACAGTATACACTCCAGGTAGCTCTTATTCTTTGAAAACACAAGTTCCAGGAGACAATCACTGACACCCTCCACAAAGAGAGTGAGGGACAGAGATGGCTGTTTATAGAGTGGTTAAACTTCCTTACACATTTGAGCTGTTTTGTCGAACCGTGATATTACACGATTTGAACTGGAGCTACTGACTGAACTCATACATATGAAGCTGCATATGTGATGATAACATTCAAAAGTATCAGTTTTCAAATCGTGCAGGATGTTAAAAATGTTTTGAAGTCATAACATAACATTCTGAAACTAACTGTGTGAAAAGTAGCCTTTATTAATCAAAAATGTACCTTTAAATCATATTTTGTGTGAAAAGGAATAAAAGTTGTGGGAGTTTAAGTGTTCATTTCAACTGGAAACTGCAGCGATTCATATGTATAGGTACATTTACGTTTTGGGGAGATGTATGAAGAGGCATGTATTTCCAATGAGCCTAGATATGTGTATGCACTCAAGTGTCCAAGATCTCAAGTGTGAGTATTAGGACAGGCCCCTCTGTACATGCACAATTCTGTAGGATGCTGTGCCACTCAAAAACTGCACACAAACTTGATGGCACATGGACAGTTCTGTGATTGGTTAAACAGTTACTGACAGAAGAAGCTTTGTTTCTGAATGAACCAGTCCTTAAAACAGTTAAAACAGTTCTTGTGTAAATACTATAAACATGGGCAGCGAAGCTCCAGGTGGTCATCGCACAGGGAGGCCCTAGCTTAGCAATGAGGCTAATAAAAACCATCATAACATTCAGCAAATCCCAGTTAAGTGTATACAAAAAGCATAAAAACAACAAATTGTGTGACTTAGAACTGTTCATTGCTCACATCTACATCCACCATTAATCATAACATGATAAATGGTTTTCAAATGGTGTACAATTACATTTAGTGGGAGTAATTTGCGTTTGTTTTTAGTTTAGAAATGAAAATTCCTAGTAACTGTTTATAATCGTAAAAAAAAAACATCTTACAACTGAGAAATTCTCCATCCACTTTTCACCTTCTATGAAGGATGGATTGTCAGGATTTCCTTTTTATCATCCTCCAAAGTCAGCAGTACTACGCACCAAAAATGGTTTCATTCCCTCGTTTTATAGGCTTGTTAAGATTTTTGCACTGAGATTTTAAAAGCCAATGACAGTCGTTGTCCAAGATGTTTAACCACATGAGTTTTACAGCAGTGCAAATCTAAACACAAAGCTGTATGTTTGACCTCTCTTGGCGTGCACTGTAATGGTTAATCAGTCTATAGACCTAAAATAGCTTGGGTGCATCAGCCAACCACAGAACTACAAACTAGTCTCTCTTCTCTTCTAATACATTCTTATCGGCTGAGTGTTATGCGTCACTTTCCATTTTTGTGACATCATTGTGACTTTCTCAATCCTTCAGGGGTGTGAGTCACTGATTCTGTAGCTCATTTCAATGGCATTTTAATGGGACATGTTAGACATGTTAAATATATGCATAGGCAGGTTAAACAGGGCTTTTCAACCTTTGTGGCGATTCTGGAAGCAAAAACAAAACAAAACAAAACAAAACATCTTTGTGCTGGTACTACATCACATATACATATTCAAACCCAATATAGAAAAATAAAAAAAAAAATAATATAATTTTAAAAAATCACCCTAATCTTAAATTAATATAAATAGAGGGGATGAAGAGACCGTTTTTTTAAAATTAAATTTAAATGCATGCTATGACATGATCACCGACAAAAAAAATAAATTAATTAAAATTACTGCATATTTTACTCACCCTCAAGCCATCCTAGGTGTATATGACTTTCTTCTTTCAGACGAACGCAGTCTGAGTTTTTTTTAAATGTATCCTGGCTCTTCCAAGCTTAGTAATGCTGGTGGATAGTGACCATTATTTTGAAGCTCCGTAAATCGGATTTATCCGTAAGTACTGTGACGTAAAACTAACCTTTACACCTCCGGGGGGTTATTACATGTCCTCTGAAGCAGATAGTTACCCTTTCAGTCGAATCACTTCGACGTTACATATGGGATCTCGCATGAGAGACCAATCGTCTTCGAGCCG
>JAUMHE010000080.1:3175968-3192333 GCA_032359235.1 Enteromius mattozi
CGGCTCGAAGACGATTGGTCTCTCATGCGAGATCCCATATGTAACGTCTCCGTTCCCTCCTTCAGGGAACGTGGGTTGCGTTCGTAACCTAGACGTTATTAGGTTATAATTTTAATACTAGAAATATTATTGTTACAAAAACCCATCGATCTGCTTCAGATGACATGTGATAATCCCCCAAAGGCGTATAGGCCACTATCCACCAGCATTACCAAGCTTGGAAGAGCCAATACATTTTTTAAAAACTTAGACTGTGTTCATCTGAAAGAAGAAAGTCATATACACCTAGGATGGCTTGGGGGTGAGTAAAATATGCCGTAATTTTCATTGTTGGGTGAACTATTCTTTCAACGCTGTCTCATAACCATACTTTTTGTTTTCGAAAGTGGCTTTTTTTTTTTTAGGTTTGACCTCACTTGTGCAATTTAAATGATTTTGAGGGCTACGTTTAGGGTTAGGGTTATGGTTAGTACATTTTACAAATTCTTATGAATTAGCAAAATCGGAAAATACTAAAATTTTTTACAAATCTTGCAAATCCATACGACTTTCATTCAAATTTTTCCAGTTTGTAAAAAAAAAAAAAGCCATCTAGTAAAATATGTAGGAATTGCTGTGAGACTGAATTCTAAGTTATTGAAAAATCAATTATTAAATTTAAAAATCCCAGGGGACTTCAAGTAAACATTTTAGTTCAAAAGGGTTCGGACGGAAATAAAAAGTTTACAAATTCTTGCATTACATGACCAAACCTTAATAACCATGAAAACAGTAATGATGTTACACAACAACATTTTTCCAGGTTTTACATTTTTTTGTCCTGATTAATAATTAAGGCCACCGCATAATAATGTTTCACAGCTATATCAGGAATATTAACTAGTAATTTGCATAATTATTAATCTCATACATGGTGTAAATGCTTTTATCCGCAAATTTAGAATGTTAATCACAGATTAATACACATAACATTTAGATGGCCATTTTGTAGCCCTAGACAATGTAATATTTATTTAAAAGGAGAGAAAAAAGATTGAGTGATAAGGAATTCACTGCCATTGTGCAATCAATCAATAAATATAATCTAATTACATTTTGGAATCTAATTACGTAATCTGGATTAGATATAATCTTCATATAGACTATCAGTTCACACCATTGAGCCCTAGCCTTGTCCTGCCATGGCTATGGAGGCCCCTTCTGAGCCCTTGTCACAACTTGTTCCAGCCGCGGAGGCCATTGAACTCTCGAATTACCCTGCCATGGTCAGAAGGGCCGCCAATGAACTCTTGTCATGCCTAGTCCCGGCCATGAAGGCCATTGGACTCTTGTCCTGCCCTGCCACGGCCATAAGGGCCGCCATAGAACCCTCGCCTTGCCCTGTCATGGCCATGGAAGTCGTTTCTGAGTCCTCGTCCTACCCTGCCATGACCAGAAGGGCCACCATAGAACCCTCGCTTTGCCCTATCACGGCTATGGAAGCCGTTTCTGAGTCCTCGTCCTGAACTGCCATGGCCACGGGGGCTCCACTAGAGGGCACTCCACCCCGGACAGTTATGTGTGTTACCTCTGTCTTGTTTCTGCATTGTACTCTAAGGACTCTTATTGTGAAGTGTGTTCCCCACAGTTTCAGTGTTTCCCCTGTTCTGCCTCTGCTCCCGTGTTAGTTTCCATAGTGATTAATCAGCTCCGCCCTCTTGTTAACCTTTTGTCTCCACCTTTAAAAGCTGTGTTCATCAGTTTAACCGCTCAGTATTGAGTGTTTTTCCCTTGTATTAAGCGTTTCATTGTATCCTTTTATTCTGTGTTTTCTTGTGTACCGACCCTTGCATTTCATTTTGGTTTCTCCCTCTCTTTTTGCCCTGTTGGATATTGTATGCCCATCGACCAACCCTCGCTACCGCTCTGGACTATTCTTGTGTCTCTGCCTCTGCCATACCTGTTCGCCTCTGTCTGACCCAGCCTGTATGACCATGTTTGTAAATAAAGCCCTGCATATGAATCCGCTTGCCCCCAATTCCTTCGTCACAAGAATAATACGCCTGAACAATAAAAACAAAAATGAAGTATTCCTAAGTGCCAAGTAATGATAGAGATCTGTTTAGTATTTGGAAGTCCTAGTGAACTCATTTTTGCTCCATATAAAGTTGATTATCCGTGGAATTCTGTCGTCTATTAGAGACTTATTACATCTGTTGCACATTTTTTACAATGAAAGTCTGTTTGAAATCAAATAAAAGCTTTTTTATAAATTTTCGAGAAAAATAACTTTTAAAGATGCTATGAACAATATGATGAAAAATGGCATTACATATATCCGCTTAAGCACATTAAGGTAGTACTTAGTACAATGTGTTTTGTGTTAAATCAGGATTAATGAAGACGGTCGCTTGAGTGAATAACAGCTAGACATCAAAGCGGCAGTGTGTTCTTCTCTTCCACAGCTGCTTCCCCGAACACTTCATGTGTGTCTAACATGGTCAGTATGTGGTGCTGGTTCCATTTAACATACAGTAAATAAACCCACATCAGGCAAATATTCCTGTTCACAAAGTCATTTCGACCTTCTGGTTTGATTAGATGTTATTTGCTGATGCAGTCAAAAAGTCATGATCATTGTTGCTGTGTTGTCCAGAGATTCAACTGAATGTTTATCATCCATTAAATGTACTTTGACTGTGTTTGAGGTAAAGAACATCAAGGGACGGCATTTGAAAGCTGTAGACATAAGCATGGATCGTGCTTTGAGAATGATCCAAAGTGCATGTTGCGCTTCAATGAAAGCCAGTTTTTTATTTCCAGGTTAAAATGGGATTTGGAACCAGCGGTTCTTAAGGAGACATTTGGAAGCCTGATGCATCTTTCTGTTCGAGTTTTCCTGAAATCAGACATTACATCAGTTGAAATCATCTTGTAGTCTGACCGTCTCTGATTCCAGCTGGACTCCTTCAGACAAGACAGAGATAGAGATTTTAACCCTCAGAGTGCCTCCATATGCTCGTCAACAAACCAGTGTAGAGTAATTTATAATCATAATAGCAATAGTGCCAAACTTTCTCCGCACAGCATGATGCAATATTACAAAATGTGTCTTCATTCAAGAGGCTGCCTGACCATAATAGCAGCAACTGATAGCCGTTAGTGGTGGTCCAACAACAAATCCTGACAGGGCAATCAAGTTTCCATTTACTTCTATGGTAAATCCCCTCATTTTTTGCCAACATGTAATGCAAGCAATTACAGACTGTCTACACAATGGCTGCTTTGTTTTCACAGCTCTGATTTTCTCTGAAAATGATAGACTCAAGTATGACAGACAGAGGAATAGCATACTACTCCATATTTCTGCATCAAATTTAGGGTTTATAGTGTGCTTAGTAAGCAAATATTATGTTTTATGCATAGAATATCCAAATAGCCTAATATGTTTATAATAATATGCAACCAGACATTGGAAGCAGTGGAATTTTTCATGTAATGAATGAAACAAGTAATATTAGCTACAATTTTTGACTCAGTATTTGATGAAACTGCCAAATGCTAAGATATTTTACACATAATGCAAGTAAGGGATAATGCACACGCAGATGGTTTTTATAACAGGGTGATTTGTCAGGACCCTGATGCGAAACAAAGGGATCTGGTATTAAATGGATCTATATATTATTTATTATGTGGCTAAGTAATTATCTGGATACAAAGTTTCCATGAGGAAAACAGTTGCTAACTTCTAGCCAAGATGAATGAAGTACAAACTGGACAAATATTGAGCATGGGAACAAGAGAAACTGATTTTGCCACTGAAAAAGTGGGTGGGTAATATCGCTCTCTATAACATACCTTGTAAAGTTTTCGACCAGTTAGAATCAAGTATTCCAGAGAGTCATGAACTAAATCACAAATATGATGTAATCATTATTATTACCAAGATGATAACTGGAGGCATGAAGTGAGGTAATGCGACAATTGAAATGTTTTTTTTTTTTAATGTTTCTAATCTGATAGCCAATGAAATGTACATTTCAGTTATTGACATTTGCTTTATGAATGTCTGTAGTAAGTTTATTTTCAGGTGACTGTTATCTTATATGGCATTTATTAAGTATGTCAAGTGCAGCTGTCTTGGATGCAATGCAGTTTTTCATGAATCCATTTATTTTATTTAAGTTAGTTTTTAGAATTAGCAAAAGCTTATTATAGTGTGAAGGTGGAAATTTCCCGAAAACACCTACCAACCACTTCAGTAAATTTTCACTATTCTGCTACACAAAGCTACAAACTTGTCAAAATGCTAGTTTTTTCTTTTTCACTATTCACTTTTTTTTCACTTAAAATGATGGAGAGTTGTGAAACATTTACACAGTTAACACTTCACAAATGTCAATGAGTTCACAATGAATAGAAGTTCTCCAAAAAATAACTTGCCCTCTTTTTTTCCCCCAGGTTTCTGTTTAATCAAGCCTTCTTTTCATCAACACTGTGAGTTGATCCTCCTATAACGAGGTTTGGTAGCAATGACATCATTTTTTCCAATCAAATAAGGCAGACGTGGTGTAAGTGGATACTTTACTAATGCTTAGCACGACTGACAGAAAGGTACCAGTATCTTTTCTTTTAAAAGAATGGCTCATCCAAAAACAAAAATGCTGTCTTTTTTTTTTAACCTGTAGGATTTTCTTTGTTCTGAACTCAAAAAAAAAAGATGTTTTGAAGAATGCTGCTAACTAAACAGTTGACGGCAGCCATTGACTTCTATAGAATGGGAAAAAAATACTATGGAAGTCAATGGCTGCTGTCATTTTATTTGACCAAATTTTTATTTTTGGGTGGACTATCCCTAGTTCAACACAATGCAATGCTTAATTTAGAATAATAGTAATAATAAACCACTAAAGGCAGTCTTGTCTCATGTCAGATTCTTGATACTGTCAGCTGAGGATGATTTGGAGTTTTCTCATGTGAACCACTATTTGACAATAATAATATACAGCTGTGGGAAACCTCAGCACAGTGCCAAACCCAAGGCCTTGAACTTCTGTAAAGTAAACATGGGATTTTTCCCGATCAGGCAATCTAGCATTGAATATCTGGCAAACTTAATAAAACTCTGTTCATTTGTCTTTGAGTATGCAAGTCATACTTTAGTTTTCAAAGCGTACGCTAAAGATATTTCAAAAGCGAATAAAGGTGAAAGACAGACAGACTATCGGTCGCCTTGGATTACTTGTGTGATTAGTAGGTAGAGCTACATGGATGATTGCATCAATTTTCTCATAATAAAGGTAAAACTGAAAATCATTATCAGCTGTGGCATATCAGACCTAAAGGTTAAGGGCTTAAATGTGTCTGTGGCACAGTCATAAACACAACTAAATTGCCAACATGTGTCTAATTAGATTCAGCAGTGTTTAAGGAAAAATATCCTTTGATTATTCTTCAAAAAAAAGAACGAAAAGCAGGTTTAGATGTTTGAACGCTGCTCTAAGATCGCAATCTATTGGCGAGTTTAAAATATCATTTAAAATGCATGCTATTAATGAAGTTTGTGTTCATATGCAAAGCGAAAACACATAAGAGTTTGTGTACGCTCCATTCAACCCTGTTTGTTTTCTGGCTCAAAGATAGCAAATACACACCACAAATAATAAATACTGTGGAACTGTTGCATTATAAATAAACTCTTTGCAATGACAAATTACTAGTTAGCACATTTTCTACTTACCGCTAAAAGGGTAAACTGTTTACAAGAACTGCATTAAAAGGGCACATCCTGTGCCTCTAGTTTAAATTGCTATAAAACCCGGTCTAGGGAAACTAGTTGTATTTCATCACTGTCTTTATTTTAAACCGACTGACTGAAAATTAGTCTAGTGTGTTTATAGAAGCAAGGTCAAGCTCACAATGATCCGTCATTTGTCAGAAAGGATTTGCCAAAGCTCACTAACAAGAAAGATATAATGGACTATTAAGAGATGCTGCATGTACAGCCCATTACTATAATTGTACCGGCCTCTCTCTTTGAAGACCACTGAAGTCATGCATAATTTATATCTTGTAAGGAATGGCTTTAGGGAAGACAGAAACGTCATCAGCCTGGGACGAAGACATGGGAAAAATGAATTAAAAGCTGGCTTTGTTTCTCAGCTGGCTCCTATAAAACAATGGTTCCCAATTGGTGGGTCACCACCAAAAAAATGTGTCTGAGGTCTGTGTAATTTGTGTAATTTAGTCTTATCAGCTTTCAACAGGAAGGAGAAAATGCTTTAAATATTGCTACTGACATCAACTACTGTGCTTCCAATTAAAAGAAAAGAAGTTAACATGTTAAAATAGTAACATAGAATTTTTTATTATCGGTAGTAGTATTAGTTATATATTAGTATTATAACACTAAATATGACAATTTTGGTCAAAATCGGATTAACCGTTTACAACAAATTCAAAAACGTATGTAATAAAAACTTAATTTGGTTTTAAAGGATTACAGTATGCATCTAATATTACAGTGGTTACATAAAAGTCTCAATTCAAAGTACTATTCCATTAACTCATATTCTTAATTGAAACTAAACATTACTGATGATAAGCGATACTAAAATGGTTATATGAAAATGGTTTGAGATATCAGAAAGGTTTATAAGAATTTTCAGCATGGTCTGATGGTCTGATTCAATTTTTTGAGAAGTTTGAGAAGTAAGGATGAAAAAGTAGACTTTTCATGTAAACAAAAATAATAGTTGACTGATGAAAATGTTATATTTCTCGATTCCGTAGGAGCCAAAAAAGTCAGATTCATGCATATTTGCAAATATTGTTATATCTTGATCATAACTTAATCAATTTCTCTAAGGAATGTTGCCAAGACCCTGAACTTTTAGCTGAAATGTTTCAGAAGTCACAAGCAAAAATAGCTTTTTTTAAATATTTCTTGACCCGTAGGCACAAAAACAGTGCAGGTTCCCTCAGATCATGTGATGACACATACCAAGTTTCATCATTGTGCCAAAGCATTTGCAGAGATATAGCCTATAACATCAGTTTTAAAAGTTTGATCACTGAATATACCGAGACAATTTTGAAAAATCAAAATCAAACAAACCTTTTACAACAAAGTAAAAAAAAAGAAGAAGTAGTTTTTGCAAATTGAAAGAAATTTTTTTAACATGGAAAATAAATACATAAATAAATATAGAATTTTGTTTCTAGTCATTATGCTTCAAAAGCTTTTAGCACAAACATGAGTGCAGATTTGGGTAGTTGGTGGCAGTTTGAGTTAGAGACTCCAAATTTGCTGTGGTTAATCTTGAGTCTGTCTTTATGCCAAATTTCATAACTTTCCCACAAGTGTTTTCATGGGTTGCCATAGACTCAAGAGCAGAAGAAGACAAAATAAGAAAAATAAGAAATGACTTCATACCTTTGCAGCTAGTTAGTTAGCCCCAATAAATTGAGAATAACATTTTATATATACTTTATATTTTGTTAATGTTGTTTTTATGAAATTAAATTGTATTCCTGCCATTATATAACAGTTTGCAAAGGAATTCTCATATTTTGGAGTCCTTGGTTTCAAAAAGTTCTCTCTGAGCCAGACTACAAATAGAAATTCGCCTGACAAGAGGGCAATCATGATTTCTGCAGACAACAGTTGGCTGAGGATGAAAGCATCAAAGACTTAGAAAGGCATAGATTTTAAAGAGACATGCAGAAGCTGATAATAAACTTACTATAAATTACAGTACATATACATTTTTAATGAAAAATATCTTGTACAAAGACAAAATACTGACTGTTTGGTTTGCCAGTCTGATGTCGAATCTGGCATCCAGTTGACAAGCACTGCTAGACATCTATTTTACGGGAAATCAGGTCATCACTGTTTAAACCAATTAATCAAAATGTTATCTTTTAAGTATGTGGCAGTCTAGATGTGGTTGTTTTAAAAGCTATCCTGCGTTCATCCATCACTGGCCTTTCAACAATGAGTAGCTTGATTTCATCCCGGCGTCTCGCATGGATTATGGCTTTGACAGTCGCAGATTCATCTTTGAAAAGTAGGTGCAAACAATTAATTTTAAAGGGCTATGCTTTTCTGGGACGCTACGCTTTCCTCTCTCATGGAACTAAAACTGGCACCGACTGCTAAATCCCTGTGTCCTGTTGACACATACCTTCATCAACAGCTTATCGACTCCATGGTCTCTTTACCCTGTGAAGGTTTACAGTGATTGCTGAGGCACTCAGTCGTATTTTGAAAAGGCAGACACACAGCTAAGGAACTGAGGATGTTTGGCCATAGAACAGTTATTAATGGCTGGCTGAAGCAGATGTTGTTTATTTGGCTTTTACGATAGTCACGTATTGCAGAAGTTCCTTATCTCCTCTTAAGAGTTAGTAGGAAAAATAGATTCCTAGTCCTCAGAATGGGATTAGTTTAATGCTGCGGGTCTCTGTGAGGAGGTCACTGAATGATCGCTTTTGGTGTTTTAAAGGTTTCCTGGTGTAATTTATGACCTGAGGAACATGACAGCAGCTCTGACTCATCTTCTAGTGTTACAAGTATGTCAGTGCCCAGACAGAGATTTTCAGTGGCCGGGCAGAACACAGTCAAACAGAGCAACTGAAATGGAAAAAAAAGTCAGATTAGCCATCTGTCAGCCTGGCAGGCACATTAAAAATATAAGCCTTTAATCATATGATATGTCTTATTAAGGTAAATTAAAAGGAGCTCTTACTGCTATATTGCCGTTTTGGGTCAGTTCCAAATAACTTGGCAACAGTTAATCATTTTGGTTTCATTGGGTTAAAAAAACAAACAAACAAACAAACATTTGAACCATTTTAATTGAAAGTGTATTTAATTAAACATTCATGCAATGTAACCAACTAAAAAGTTGAATTTTTTATATATATATATAAAAAAAGTTTTTATTTTACAAAATTAAGAAGTAATAATAAAAGACTTCATCTTCATTGTATGACGTTTGTGAGGATGAAGGACACAATATAAAATATTTGTGAATAAATGATTAGATTTTGACAAAAAAAAAAATATTTTTATGTGGTTACTGCTAATTAAAACATGGACAAAATGTGGATGAACCAACAGGAAAATATATATACATATATATATATATGTTTAACAAATGCTTAAAAAAAATCCCTATGAAAAAAAAAGTGCAGCTGAACCAAAGTGGATGCATTTTAATGCATCATATTGTTTGTTGTACTTTGCTGAAGGTAATGACTGAAAAGCAGTTTGACCAATAGCATTCAGGCATAGTACATAATCAACCAATCACAGTGTGCAAGAAGGTGGCACCTAGAGGTCAAACCAATGCAAATACATTTAATGTTTGAGGACTGTAGACCACATAAATAAGAAAACAAAGACAAAGCAGGAATTTTCAGCAATTCAGACATGACCTGGAAAAAGACGATGTATGGTCACCCTCTCATGACCTGTGAGTAAAACTGGATAACTATCCACAACTACCACTTCACAAAAACATTAAATGTTGGTTGCTAATGTATTATGACTACCACTATTTTGTTGCTAAGATGTAATTGCTATAACCCTTGTAGTGTGGTGCACTCTGTTCCATAAACAAACTGTTAATAGAGGTTTGATCCAGAAATTCAAAAGAAGTGTTTCTGACCTGAAAGCTCTTCAAACCTCAAAAAAAAGCTTTCTCGGAAGAGCAGCCGCCTGAGATTTTACAGCGATAATTGTTTAGTTTAAGTGTTTATGTTGTGCAGCATGCGTGCGTGTCGTGAAAACAGCCGTTGCGCAATGAAAAGTGTTTGTTGCTTCATTTGCTGTTTTCCTTCTTTCGGTTGTTTCGTTTCTTTCAGGCCTCCAAAGACATTAACCGGGCAATTAATTAAGTAAAAGATGAAAGCAAACCAGCCTGTAGTGCGACAACCAAAATGAATAGCCACGGGAAAAAATAGAAAGATTGCTTGAAAAAAAGGGGCTTTCCCTTTTTCAAACATCATCTATCTCTTTCACAGATCCGTGTAATCAGATACAGGTATTACATGTTGAGCCCGAGCAGAGTCAGGTCGCCCGCCGAACACCCCTCCTCCTCTTGATTGGCCCACCTGGGTAAGACATGAACCGAGCTACCTCTCGCTCTATCCTTCTCATCGGTGTGGATCAGGTTCCTGACGCTTTGAAATCGAGGATGGGATCAAACGGCCCACAGCCACTTATGAGGACAGCTCAGCTAGTACAATGACTGCTAATAAGAGCTCGTTTGACTCGGCCTGAGACCAGACAGAGAACCAAGAGCCCGGCCATTGTGTAAAAACTGGCTCAGCCTTTCAGGATGCCATTGTGTGTGCAGAGGCAGGGATTTTGCTGTGGGATAGTATGTTTGAAGTATCTTTTTTTTTTTTAGATCCAAAATATTTTATTTTAATTTAGTGTTTATTTAACTTAGGGAGTGTCTGATATTTTCCCCACATCTCAAATTATGTATTGTTTAATATGTTTTTTTTATATTATATATTATAATATTAAAACATAAACAGTAAAATAAAATAAAATGTGCATGTGTGTGTGTTTGACTAGTCATCATAGTTTTAAATTATTAATATAATAGATTTTTTTTACGATTTTCATAGTTCAAAGGTAATTCAAATATATATATATATACAGTGCCCTCCACTAATATTGGCACCCTTGGTAAATCTGAGCAAAGGTGGCTGTGAAATAAATCTGCACTGTTTATCCTTTTGATCTTTCATTTAAAAAAATCACAAAATTCTAACCTATCATAGAAGTAAAACAATTGAAAATGGGGAGAAAAACTCATGATGAAATAAATGTTTTTCTCCAATACATGTTGGTCACAATTATTGGCACCCAATTTTTGCTACGTCCTTTTCCCAAGATAACAGCTCTGAGTTTTCTCCTGTAATGCCTGAAGAGTTTGGAGTCTTCTCTTTAGTTCACCTGGGACAGCCATGGCAAAAGCTTCATTTTGTGCTCAGTGACTTATTCTTGTGTTTATTTTGATGTTTGTTTTGGATTATTGACCAAATGGAAGACCCAACCATGGCCCATTATAAGATTTCTAACAGAGTCAGTCAGTTTTAGATTTGTTATCTGTTGGTTTTTGATAGAATCCATGATGCCATGTGTCTACACAAGATGTCCAGGACCTCCAGCTGAAATATAGACCCACAACATAAAAAATACAGCAGTATACTTCATTGTACACATGGAGTACTTTTTATCCCTGTGTTCACCAACTGATGTTGCTAAACTAATTTCGGGAGGAGCGCGAAAGAATAATCATTATCATTACCTCTCGTTAGCCAATCCGGTTCAAATACTCGCCCTATAAATAAGCCCATTTCCTTCCTTCCGAAGCAAAGCCAGCTCGAAACTCACTAGACGTCGCCAGATGACGTCATACGTAATTAAAATATTTATTACGTCAGTGCAGCATATTATTTTGCTTCTCTGCGACCACATAACATATTTTAATGCACCCAAATTCTCAATATAATGTTTTCATTGATATATTTAACCTAACTGTTAACGGAATGATTATGAATAATGACCAGAAAGTTTATTTGGCCCGATTTATTTGACATTATTATTAGGCCTACTAAAACTAGCCCTACCTTACTAGTTGTTAATCTGGATTAAAATCCTGATTATAATCGAGTCGCTGTCTGATCAACCAAATTCACACAAGATAGACAATGGCTATGCTGTGATTTGGCTATATTCGCATATAAATATCAATGTTTCTCGCCTCTCTGCTGAAGTATCACTGCATTCTGATCCTAACTCTAACCATTATCTGTTATTCAGGTCCGATGCAAGGTTTACACCCAGGAGTTTTTCAGCCTCCCCTCCCAATCTTCATCTGCCCCATCCTCCAATCCGCCAGCACCGACCCCGAATCAGCCGAACTCCTAATCAAAAGGATTAGAAGCAAGTTCATAATCGGCCCATTCCATCCCCCAACAAAGCACCTCATCATAGACATCATCATAGACTCATTCAGTGATCAGAAGATTTCTCCTTTTACTATCACGAAACAGATCATAGCCATTTTTAAAAGTCAGCCACGTGGCCTGGTCAACAAGTGGATATTATATCCGCATTTAAAGTTAAAACAGCTCCCACTTCCCTGCTACCTTGCCCTTCCCCAGATTCCTTTTTTGGATCTCAGCCCAAACAATTCATATTGATTGCCAAACATATCCCTGGTAAAGAGAATCCTTTTGCTGACTCCATTTCTCGCTTCCTCTTTCAGAATTCAGTACTCTCCCGGCCTGCCCCCGGACAGCACGCCAAACATGGATTTTGGGCTTTGTTTTGCGTCCTATACATATTTCTGTGAAACAGGAAGCCAGGGCTGAATATTTTCATGTCCGTAATCACCCTGGAGTGCTCAAAATTGTGTATATGAATGGGAATATACTTCAGAGATATTTTACTCATAAAAAATTCTAGGGGTGACAATAATTGTGGCCAACAACTTTACTTGAATGAAAGGTTAGAATGTTGTGATTTTTGTTAATGAAAGATCAAAAGGGTAAACAATGCAGATTTATTTTCACAGCCATCTTTGCTCAGATTTACCAAGGGTGCCAATATTAGTGGAGGGCACTATATATATATATATATATATGTATATATACATACATTTGTCTTGTTTCTCCCATTGTCCTTTGTTTTGCTCCCCATGTGTCCGCCTTTGCCCTTATTTGGTTGTTCCTGTCTTTGATTAGTTCATTGTGTTAATTTAGCTCCCAGCCGTGATCCCCATGTGTTTTGAGTTCTCCCTTCGTCAGTTCATGTATTTAAAGTCTGTGAGCTGTTCATTAAAAGTCGTCTCGTTTGCAGAATCTGTGACTTGTGTGATCTATCTGAGGCATTCAGTGTGACAAAAGATACGAAGGCTTTTAATGTGAACTTCATATAACTTCATATAAGCTGAACTCTGTTTTTGTGAATAAAATTTAACCAACACATTGCCTGAAGTTTACGAGACACTTAAATATAAACAACATAAATATTCAATATATGTAGCCTATGACACCTTCATGAAAGAATATGAGAATATGTTTATTTGACATCATTGGTGTAAATAGGTGTTAAGAGTCCTTTCTCTCTGTGCTTCTCTCTCCTCTATGTCAAGGCTGAGCTCGAACATACCTGAGACATCTTGTCTATAATCATTCACTGCATTTGTAAGCAGCACCATCTCCACCTTCACAATTAATTGAGTCTTGTCATAACTGGTATGCATTGTATTCCTGCAATGCTAACCTCTATTTTTAACCTCTTTTTAACAGTTTCTAATCTCTTTTCAACTTTAATCCCCTGCTAGTCCATGTCATTTTTAACAAGACAAGAAGAAAAACCAAGCACAAAAAAAAACATTAACTTTTATGCAGTTTTGAAATGTAATTGAAATTCGCTACCACACACCATTTTTAGGTCAAAGGTCTTCATAAACAACTCAAAAACCTGATTTGGAGATGACGTTCACTTCAAAACAAACCAGTTGAGTTTTTTTTTTTACTTGTTTCACACTGTAGTACGGAGAGGGATGGTTGTTCTCATTCCAGTCATAACAACAATCTGTCTCTGTGTTCTTTAGGAGACGTTGTTTTTCTTTTGTTCGGGGGTTGAGAGCCATATAAAGTCTATAAAAACAGTGGATGTAAATTAGAGCAGCAGCAGTGTTTTCCAGTGGATCGCCGACATCCTCACAAATCCACAAACAAACAGCCCCTCTTTCTCTGTCCGTTCTCGCTTGTGTTTCACCTGTTGAAAGTCGGGTTTGTTTAAAGCGATCGCCATGGCAGCAGAATTTGTTAGTAGCGAGCTTGTCACGCCATGTGAGCTCCTGTTTGTTGAGACTGTCATCTCGGCCCAACAAAGCTAGGATTTCCTAATGTTTTTCCTCAATTTTGGTATTTAGCGGTGCTTGCTCGGGCAAGCATGACTGTTACCGTTGCTCATCATGAAATTCGGTCCGTAACTCATCCCACGAACACGAATAAGCCTTCAAATTGGCACTGGATTCCCATATATAGGTTAAAAACCCCCATAAAGTTATGTTTACAGATCATAATATCAGAGAAACTTGAGAGTGTTCTGAGAAATTTAAAACAGCTAGCGCTAACAGCTTCATAGCTGCATGCTAGTAACATAGCAACACAATAGCAACCACTAAGGTTTTCTGTCACTGTTGAAAAAAACAGCATTTACTGGTTAGCTGGTTTAAGCTGGTCCTTTGCTGGTTTAAGCTGGTCCTTTTCTGGTTTGTGATGCTGGCTTAAGCTGGTCCTTTGCTGGTTTGGGATACTGGTTTAAGCTGGTACTTTGCTGGTTTAAGATGGTTTATGCTGGTCCTTTTGCTGGTTTATGCTGGTCATGTGCTGGCAAAGGACCAGCATAAACCAGCTAAAGGGCCAGTTTAAACCAGCAAAAGGACCAGCAAAAACCAGCTAAAGGGCCAGTTTAAACCAGCAAAAGCACCAGCTTAAACCAGCAAAGGACCAGTTTAAACCAGCATGAACCAGCAAAAGGTCCAGCTTAAACCAGCAAAAACTAGCAAAGGACCAGTTTAACCAACAAAAAGACCTGCTTAAACCAGCAAAGGACCATCTTAAACCAGCAAAAAACAGCAAAGGACCAGTTTAAACCAGCATCCCAGCTTCAAAGCATACCTAACCAGCCTAAATGTAAATATCTAGTTTACTAATATACTGCATACTCAATCCAAAGTGGGAATTTAGCACATCCCTGTGTTATTTTTCCATTGCGTTGTCGCTGAAAGGAGCCTATAGCCAAATACGCAACACAAAACGCACGCCCACATATATCATATATGTCTCATAGCAGACTGACAGCAAGAAATGTGTAGCTTTCAACATGCTCTCATAACCCAGAAGATCCCTTTAAATATATTTGTCAAACATAATTTGCAGGTCTAGTGACTCATGCGATTAAACATCAACCAGTTTGCGGTTTTAAGACTGGGTGGAAACTAACAATTCTTCTTTTCCGTTCAGTGGGCCGGAAAAATGTGACTTACTGTAAATGACGCTAAAGTGAATAACTGAATGCCATTAAGACACATTTCATATTGAATTTGGCTGTCAGACTGTTTGTTTAGGCGGCTTGTAGTCAGAGGATGTTTAGTGAGCACGTGTCAAGCCCTCTGGGCATTCATAAGTCATCACTTTTTATTTGTTAGGGCAGCCCATGCAGGGCAGATGGTCACAGGATACAAGGCAGACACGATCTGGAGGCCAAATGGTGAAACCAATACCTAAGCAATCTTTTTTGTTGTTGTTGTTTATGTGATCCTATACAGTATGCTGAACGTGAACGAGATGATTCAGTCTGTAGGAACTGGTTGCTGGCATCAAACCCAGATGTTTCAGTCAAAAGAAACTCAGAAGCTCATTTTTAATTTCACTTAAATTAAGTTTGTTTCATTTTCTCTTAATCTTCAAAATGATAAAATTTAGTTGTATAAAATGTTTTGTGTGAAATTCAGATGTTTCAACTAGTGCTGGGCAATCGCGATTAATTGCATCCAAATAAAAGTTTTTGTTCATATATTATATGTGTGTGTACTGTGTATTTATTATGTATATATAAAGCCACATACACACAATATATATTTTAAACATATTTACATGTATATGTGCATTCAAATAATTTATATTATACATAAATATAATTTATAACAACATATTTTTTTATTAAATATATAAATGTGTGTGTATTTATATATACATAATAGATATACACGGTACACACACATATATTATGTACACAAAAACGTTTTAAATTAAATTCAATTAGCATTTCTTAAAATGGATGAAAGAGGCTTGAAAGTGTGGCACCAATTTGCAATGATTTATACACTATTTCCTAAAATATTTCCTATTTTCTTACTATAAACGGTAGTAAAACTTCACAAGTTTTTCTGAAGTACAGAAGAAAGTAAATAAGTATATATATTTTCTAGTGAACTTTATTATTAATGTTGTTTAATTAGGACACTGATAAAAAAATACTATATTTGCTATTACATTTTTATCTTACATATTATATATATATTCTGTATAGGAAACTGCAAACTGTTTTTGACTGAAATTTCTATGGCATTCTTTTTATTTATTTTCATTAAAATTTAATAATAATAATAATAATTAATATTATTATTCAATAGTAATTTAGAGAATGATTAAGTTAAATGTCTTGTTTGTTTAATATTTTTCATTTTAAATTAACTAAAACATTTAGGCCCGGTTTCACAAACGGGGCTTAGCTTAAGCCAGGACTAGGCATTAGTTAAATTAAGATATTTAAGC
>JAUMHE010000080.1:3192433-3203014 GCA_032359235.1 Enteromius mattozi
TTTTCATCTGAGACAGCTCAAACATGCAATTTAGTCTGGGACTAGCTTAAGCCTTGTCTGTGAAACTGGGGGTTAATATATAGAGTTTGACCTCCTGAAGTTGAAGAAAAAATATTGTATACTTGATATTATCCTGGCGAAGAGCATTGTTATTGACTTCATGTCCTTTTCTGAAAAAAAGTTTCAGTTTCTATCTATGTGTGGAAAGTGCACTGTGTCGTGACAGAACTGAAATAGACCACAGAAGGAAGAAAAAGAACAGAAACGCCGTATTCAGTACTTTCGTCTGCTGCCCCCATCTGGTGATCGTGTGTAACAACCTCATCCTCAGGTGAGAAGAAGTGTGTGTTTTTGTGTTTGTGCTGCTCTTTGACCCAGTGGTCAGCAGCGTTTACATTATTACAGGAACCCCAATAACTTTCACACCCTATTGTATTTGCAAAATATGCTAGTCTTAAGTGCAGTGCAGCTTTGTCAGAATACGAAATGTTCAAGAAGAGTCCGGGCAGGCACCTCGGCTCACCTCGAGCCCCCCGGTGTGGCGGGGTCTGTGAGTCTGCTGTCGGGGCAGAGGGTGCAGGTTTTTGGAAACAGGAGCTCTCATTAATACAGTAACAAAAGCGCTCCTGTTCCGCTCTGCCTGCGTATCTCAGAGGCAGGAGGATAGAATGTCTGGCTGTTTTGTTGTGCCTTTTGTGTGAGCAGACAAAGAATATCTCTTGTCCCCCCTCCCCAATCGAAGATGAATGAAAGGCTTTCTTTGAGCCAGAAATATGTCAGAGACATCAGGACTGTGTCAGCTTGAAAGTCTGCGCTGGTTTTTGCAACTCGGGGGAAGGTGAATGACTGTATTAGTGTGGCTGGAATGCTTTTTCACCCAAAAGATGAATGGCTTATGGTGTGACTGCACACTAGAGGGCAGTAGACGTGTTAATATGGTCGTAAACCGGTCCTTATGGCACTTCGCACATTTGAGATGCCACTTAATTTGATACTTTGATACATTGTATGCAAACTGTATGTCTGTCAATAAGAGAGAGGGCATTACAAATAAATCATATCTAATCCAGAATTTAAAAAGTATGCACTTTCTTCAAAAAAAAAAAAAAAAAAATTTTATATATATATATGTATATATATATATGATTACCAGCATTTCTCAGGTTTTTTATCTTGGTTTCAGTTTCATTTCCATTTAAAATGTATATTTCAATATGTTTCCTCTCGTGTTTAGGCACTTGCTGAACTAATGGAGAAAAATAAATGAATAAAATTAACTTTTTTCCACAAATGTTTCTCAAATTTTCAACTTGTCTTCCATTTGTCAGACCAAACACATGACCCCGCCCCAAAAGCACGCCATTGGTCAATGTTACGAGTCAGACTGCCTTTGTGAAAAAGCCAGAATATTTACAGAAATTATTCTTTAAAATAATACAATTAAGTGTGAACTGAATGTAATGTTTTCAGACATTCTCTGCACAGTGTGTCACGAAATGCTTTAATTAACTTTTATTTTATTAATATATTATCTGCAAGTACACTTTTGTAAAATATTTTAAGTACACTAATTAAGCTCACTTCATTTTAGAAGGATGTTCTAACAAACAGATCACTGTTTTAATAATGCAATAAGTTAAAATATTTACAAGTTTGGTAGAATCAGTTCCAATGGCTGGAAGAGATGGATGTGTTTTCACATTTAAAAAATAAATAAATAAATATTTTAATAAAGCTTTGATAGTATAGTACTAGTTTGACTGCATTAGACCTTTCTTCACTTTCTTAGAGTGAAAGAGTGTACTTCAGGATTCAAATGCATGATGAAAACTTTTCAACACACACAAACACAAATGTTAAAACCACATGTTTTCCCTCTAGAAGATGGTTTCCTTCTGTTTTCCACAGTACAGCCAAACAGATGCCTGCTTCTCTTCCTCATAAACATCTCAAATACTCAGCCAAATTGCTCCATCTTTACAACCTTTTTTCATGCTTTAGTGTAAATCAATAAAAAAATAAAATACCAGCATAGTGGCATCGAGGGCATTCTAGATATTTAAAACTATTATTTTCTTCCTGCTTAAAGACATTTAAAGAACTATAAAAGCCATACAGCTGATGAAACATCACATTATTTATTTTATTTGACGCACATGGTGCGCCTCAAAATTTCCATGGAGGATACGGTAATAATTCTCATAAAGTAAACAAGAAAATCTACATTTTATATAAAACTTAGCTTATGTTTCCCAATACACTCATATCTCTAAACACACACACACACACAACAATGGCTGTCTTGATTTAGTGTAGGGAATTAATCGTGTTATAATGTATTTCTTGAATGCTCCGAGCAGCGATTATTCAGCTCTAGCCTACACCGGCTCCTCTATAATTACTGATCATAAAATCTATTTTCGATATAAATGCCAATAATTACTTCCTAATTGCTTCAGATTTGACAGTAAATTCAATTGTGTAATGTGTAATTGTGGAATGGGGTTTTAAGGGAAGAGGAGCGAACAGAAGAAAAGAATAAGAGAGGAGAGAGTTTACGAAAGAAGCGAGAGAGAGGAAACAGAGGAAGAGGAAGTACAAGAAGAGGGTGCGAGCTGAGCTCATGTGCTTGATTTAGCCAAGCAAAACATCAACATCCTGGAAGAACTTTCCTATGAAATTCATTAGGCTGATTTCTTTAGAAAACCTAAACAGTGTCGGCATCAAAACACTGGTGTGTTAGTCTGAGAACTGACCGGCTCATAGCAACACTGATTCAGCCAATGGCGTGAGTTTGGGGGTGTGGCTGTCTGTATTTCAGACCAATAGAAAACAGCGTAAAGTGTTTAGGAAACCTGTTCAGAAACAGTCAAAAATGACACTCTTCTTTCTTTCTTCTCCCCATTTTACAATATGCAGTGTCTAAATAATGTGAAATATTACATTCAAAGTAAAATATAAATTCAATATTTTAGGGTTTCACTTTTTTCTGAGTGTCAGACTACTGCAGCCTCATTTGGAGGCCTCTGGCAGTCAGAGACCATTGGGGGTCTGGGCCATAATATTGTTATAATATGTGTCATATCAGGAAATAATTTTAATCAGTCCTTTTAGGGCCTAAATAAATATTTAAATAAAATGGTTGCTTGTAAACTTTTATACAAAGAATACAATCATAAACCTTTTCCAGATTGTAGTGAATAGTCAAAATAAGTATTTAAATAATACAGTAATAATCATAAAACACTTGCAGAAAAAACATAAGCTATCAGATTGATATCAGCATCATTTTTGTTTTTTAAATGAATTATTATCATTATCTGAATTTTCAGCATCATTACTCCAGTCTTCAGCGTCACATGATCCTATAGAAATCAATATGCTGATTTGCTGCTCAAGAAACATCTATGATTATTAGTAACATTGAAAACAGTTTTTCAGAAATGTTTTTCCCCACAGTTCATGAATATTAAATAAAAGACTATTTAATTAATATTTTTAAAAAAATTATGCTGTAAAAGTCTTTATTGGTGATTTTGTTAAATTTATTGTATACAGTACTTGCTAAATTCTTAAGATGTTTAATTCAAACATGTTAGTGCTGTCAAACGATTAATCGTAAAATAAAAGTTCAAAATAAGTTTTGGTTTACATAATGTATGCATGTGTATTTTTTTATATGTATATAAATACAAACACATGCATGTTTATGAAAAAATATGTTATGTTTGTATGTTAAATATATTTATATAATATAAAACATAAGAATATACTCCTAAATATATGGCTGTAAATACATGTAAATATTTTGACAAATATTTACTGTGTATGCGTGTATTTATATACATTATACATAATAAATAAACAGCACACATACATATATTAGGTAAACAAAACATTTATTTTTATGTGATTAATCGCGATTAGTTTGACAGCACTAATATGTATATATATATATATATATATATATATATCCCAGAACTGCTGATCCTAGCATGTTTTGTTCTTTTCATTTGCTAAATTGGAACAAAACCCTCCATGAATCTGCATCTGTGTACAAAAACACAAGAGTAGTGAGTGATATATGCCATTAGACATGACAGATTTAGAGCTGCCATAAATCACTGAATATCTGTGTCCTTTCTATAAGTCGGTCTCTGCTCTCTTCTGTGGCTTCAACATGTTGCCATTGAATCCATTCATCAATACATCAGCTAATGGCCAGGCAAGGCCACCACAACAATAGTCTCTGCTTTCAAAGACAGTGTGACACAACAAAGGCTATTTTCCTCCCGTCTCTCCTCTCCGTTTCACTCTTTCTTTTTCTCATTCCACTGTTTTTTCTTGGAGGTGTCAGATGGGTAAAGGGCCGTGAATCCCTGCTGACACTTTGCTTTCCCTTTCGCTCTTTCATTCTGTTTTCACTCACTGTTTTTCCTCGGCATCTCTCTCTCTTTCTGTATGTGTTGGCTCGAGTCTAATCAGAACAGGGTGTAAATTATTCAGGAAAGCTTGTTGAATAAAGGCCTTTGATTGTCAATTTTATTGTCTAGCCTGCTGCATTATTGAAAAGCCTGCCATAAGTGTCTATGGCCATGACGGAGTGTCACAAAGGTACGTGCCCTTAAAAACACCCTGCTTCACCCCCACCATCTCTCTTCAGCTCTTTCACATTCTGTTCGTGTGAGGCTGATCGTCCAAGGTCACCCCAAGGAGGATGTGCCCCTTTTATATCACGTTATAGCCGTCTGCGAGCTGAGACGAGCAGCTTTGACGGGAAAAAGAGAACCCTTGACACCCATAGCGTAGGTGGGAGACTGACTGTTTTTATATCCTACAAAGGCGCCCTTTTTCTGACACCTTTTCACTAGAGACGCTTTTCTCCTTTGACATGCACTGTAAAATATTCTTCTAAACCTATGGTAAAAACTGGCTGCTGATGGTGGCTTTTAAGGCGTCGGTGACTGCATTCTTTTACTGTTAATGAATGTGCATATTATATAACATGTGGTATCTATTTATATCTTTATTTTTTATAAATAAATATACAATTTTTTTAATTGTAATTTTTAATACAGTATTTGTGAATATAGATTAGTGCTGGGGAATGATTAATCGTGAGTACTGTGTATATTTATATATAAAGACACATGCACAGTATGTATTTTGAAAATATTTACATGTATTAGCATGCGTATATTTATATTCATATTACATTATATTCATACAATTTATATTATATATAAATATGTTTAATATATCAACATAACATATTCTTCTTAAATATATACATGCATGCATGCGTGTGTGAGTATTTAAATATACATAATAAATATACACAATACACACTCATATATTATGTACACAAAAACTTTTATTTCAGATTTATTGATTTATTTATTAAGTCTTTTTATATATATATATATATTCATAATTCTTCTGTTTCAGTAGAGGTGTTTTATTATTACTGGGATATTATCATCATTTTTTATTAATAGTTTAAATTAGTTTATTGTCCATTTTTGGTATTTGATTCTTGTTAAGATTTTAATACATTTTTTGTGATTTTTTTTTTTGTATTTTTAATTAGCTTTCCTTTTTTTTTTTGTTCTTTTACTTATTTGTATTTTCTCTGTGAATGTCATTTTCTTTTATTTATTATTTTATTTATTTAGCTTTTAGCTTCAGTTTTTTTTTTTTTTAATGAAGTTAAACTAAATTAGAAATTTCAGTCAAAACCCCTTAGCATTCCTAAGGTCTGTTTATGAATGGGATTTGTACCTGAAGGGGTTAACATTTTATGTTATGTAAAAGTTGTTTATGGTTTTACTACACTACCTATATTACTTATCATCAATATTTTCACAAAGGGCAACATAAAACACAAGTAGGTTCAATTACGGAGCAAGCTCTGATGAAGATGATGGAATGCTAAAGACATATTAACCTCTTCATTTAAATAGGCTGTGTATAGTATGTAAAAGCAGTCATGTCCAAAAATAAATTCTATGATGAAGGTTTGCTGTAGAGACTTTTCTCTCGTAACGAATTACCTCATTGTTTTTGCTGCTGCTTTGTTCATCTCCTCCTAATGTGGATTTGCTCTTTATTAATATCAAAAAGATGGGCCGCTCTCAATGGAATTAAATCTTACCACCAGCCAGGATTGATTTGAGAAAGCGGGTGAGAGAGAGCGACTGAAGTGAGTTTCCCTGAGGTGAATAATCTCTAAACTGTCCTCTCTGATCACACAAGATCACTGACAGGAACAGCCTGGATACAGACGAGAACAGTCTCTCGCAGGAATCACAAGTGGGAAAGGTCTCATGCAAATGCGTATAAATAGTACGCCAAATATAAACGAAAACTCGTGGTATTGGTTTGGCGTGCATATAATACGCCGTGTTCGCGTACATATGATACGCATTTACCCCACAAACCTAGTCCTACTCTTCCCGTAGCATGTGTAGGATGGGTACCAAGGTCCAGTTTTGCGTATCTATACCACGCGTTTTTGTTTTTATTTGGCCTAATATTTACAAGCACATTAATGAGATCGGGAGGAAAGACAGAATCAGATGAATCTCTTTATTATTATTGCAAAAGAATGATGCTTATTACAAGGACAATCCCACTGGAAGAATTTGTGTTTAATTGCCTTACTCAACGCAATCTTTTGCAATGATAAGCTTTTATGAAGCAACATAAAAACTGTGTAACAAACTACAGTACCAGTTAATCAAGATGGTTCTGTACTGTGGGGTTCAGCTCTAATGAACATTTAAATGTAAATATGAATGTATATGTTTGTAATAATTCTTGCATGCTACCAATATCTATTTTGTACTTTATAGTTATTTAAAGTTAGTACTTAAAGTAATCACTGGGAAATCACTTATATTTTTGTTTTTGAAATGTGGTGCTTTCAGAAAATTATATTAGATGTTAAACTAAATATCAAATCAGTTTATTGATATCAATAAAGACGTTTCAATCCCAGATTTTTGTATATCATTATTTTCTAACAACAAACACAACATTTATATTTAAAATTACACAAACCTTAATGAGGAAATCATTGATTAAGGATCCTTGGCTTAAAAAAAAAAGTTATATGTTAATAAACATATGTATATGTATATAAAATGTTTTGGTTTACATAATATGCATAACATATAAACACACACATACACTGCACATACACACATATTATGTAAACCAAACTGTAAACGTATGTAAACTTTAATTGTATTGTAAACATATTAATGAAGTCAATTCAAGTTTTGTTTTATCATCATGCTGTAAAATCACAGTAACAAAAAAAAAAGAAAATAAGTTTTAGTGATTTCTATATTGTAACAGATTCTGTAAATTTTACATCATTTTATAGTATTATATATTTATGTATTTATCCATTAATTTCTGTCTTCATTCTTTTTTTTTTTTTTGATACAGCGAGGTAGGTTTACATTGCCATCACTGTCTTTTTTTTTAGCTTTTTTTTTTAGCTTAATAATACTACTATTTTGATAATAGCTTATCTGACACATCTAATAGTTCTTTCTCCAACAGACATGAGATTCATGTTTTAAAAGTCACTGGTCAACAATGTGTGACTCTGTCCATGATAAGTGCCCCTTTACTGAGTGTCTATTTACACTAAGTGCAGACAGTCTGTCATGTAGACAAAGGCTATTTACTATTTAACTCCACACAGTGTTGTCTGGTCAAGCCACACAAAATGACAAAAGAAACCCATCCAGTAACAAGAGTAGTGTTGTGGAGAATACAGAGTCCATTTGGCTTTTGATGTGACCAATGTATTCCTATTGTATATCTGTCTAGAGAGGTGTTTATATATCATAAAAAAGAAGAAAATATATGAAAAGTGGAAATAAAGTAAAATGAACTACAACTATTTACATATTTAAAATAAAATAGTGCAAAGAAAAAAAGGGAGCGATCTGCCTCTCTTTTATCATAGCAGGTTGCAGCAAAGGCAGGTTCTAAACAGAACTGATGTGGTGAACGGCAGGCTGATATTTCTCCAGTCTCATAGCTAAAGCTGTTGCTGAGAGCAGCTGAAGCTGTTGGGGATTTCAGAGGATGAACTGAACTGCACGTTCATGCTGTGGTTCTCTCTATAAATATATTTACAGGCCTTTACAGCTTGTGACCTCTGGGAACATTTAGAGGTCATGCTGTAAATACTCAAACCATCATCCTTACATTATAGTCCTGCATTAAAACACTCAAATCCTGAGTATGGCAGGCTTTCATTGTGCAAATTGATCAAGTGTATGAATGCAATTTACATTTAAAAGTAAAAGAATAAATTGAATGCTGAATTTATATATTTTACTTAAAATGTTCAGTAGTCAAATAACAAAGATAAAAAAATAAATAATTTATTATTATATATAAGTTTTTGTGGCTTAATATTTTTCCCATTTCTAAGTTTGAAGAACTTTGTGGTCATATGTTATTTGCTTATGATTTTAAAGTTGCAAAAACAAGAAAATAAAATATACAAGAATATTTAATAAAGTACAACACAATTAGCGCTGCCAAATGATTAATCGTGATTAATTGCATTCAAAATAAACGTTTTTGTTAGCAATATATATATATATATATATATATATATATACACACACACACACACACACACACACACATACAGTATCTAAAAATAAAAATATAAAAATATGTACATGTATTTATATTTATATTATATTTATATATTTTATATATTTATATTAAATATATAAATACATTTAATATATAAACATAACATGTTTTTTCTTAAATATACAGTAGCAAACATTTGAAGTGTATCTTAACCTTTCATCAAAGTTGTCCAAAAACCAAAAACAATACCCATTCTTGTTTTAGGACAACTTTGATGAACTTTTATGATCCACTTCAAATTTTGACTACAATATACATGCATGTGTTTGTGTTTATATATACATAATAACAATACACAGTACACACATATGTTATGTAAACAAAAACCTTTAATATGGATTTGATTAACCATGACAAAACATTTGACAGCACTAAAAACAATGCAAATATTTAAAAAAAAAAAAACAAAGGCATAATGCCTTTTTTATACATACTTTATAAAAATAGCTCACTTGCCAGTATACAGTGATCAGTGCGCTACTATTCTTCTCCAAACATAGCCTTAGTTTTTGTTTAATAATGATCACTGCTTGTTAAAGGAGATGTGAACGGCAGTTAGATGGCCTTGGAAAGCATGAAGAGAGAAAACAGGCCCTGGTCAATGATACCTCACCTGGACTTCTCATTACATTCGGCCACCTGTTCATGTCACAAATCCTTACTGGTTTAAAGAGTGTAATTAAAGCAGTCTTTAAACTTTGGGCTTTCGTTGAAGTATTTTTACTAGCAGAGTGGAACAGAGACTTTCATTGTCAGTATTTCTCTCCAGATTCCTCTGAAATCACGTTCACAGCCTGAGGTGTGTGAGGCACCAGGTAGAAGTTGTGTAATAAGCCCGATCATCTCAAGGATGAGTATAAATTCTTCACTTCACTGATAGATAACATGGTGTTATTGTGACTGTGTAGAAAGAAAAAAAGAAGTCATTTTGTGAAAGCGTAGACTGCATTACGCAACTAAAATGTAAACAAAATATCAATTTTATTGAGCGCTCTGCTCAGATTCATCTGACAGAAAGCTGGTTTAACTCGATTTATCACAGCAGATTGCAATAATAATTGATTAATTACTCGTTTCCATGGCAACTGGACCAATCCCGCTTGTTATTTGATCATGCAAAGAAGCACACATCTGCAAAAGTCAATGTAATTAAGGAGGAGAAAGGAAGCACAATGTGAGACGAAATGAATGTTCAGAAGTAATCCGTAGATAAGCAGAAGACGGGACGTTCTATTCCCAGTTAATAGCAGCCCGGACAATGTGAGGAGATTATGTAAATGCTGTTCAACTTGACTCTGAATATTAATCACATTTAAATATTAGGTAGTTGTGAACAAGACAAGTGAGTGTTTGAAAAGGTCTTTTCAAAGGTGCTGGAATACAGCCATTTACAGACTTCAAATCACAGCACTTCTGAAGTGTTATCAGTGCTTAATTACAAAAACTGAAAAAAAGTGTTATCAAATACATTTTGTTAATAAATAATAATAAACTAGTTATATTTTTTTTATGTTTATATTCTCTCATGTAAGTGATATTTTAGTCACAGATATACTATTATAGTCCGACATATCCTATTATTACAGATATATAGCATGTGTTATCTTGGATGATCTATTCTTTTGGGAGCGAATTATACTCTCATTTTTTTTTTATTTTAATGTTAATTTTGAATTAACTTAGAATGATATATATTCAAAATTTATAGAGTAATTTTAAATTATATATAAAACCAAAATAATTCAAAATGAACATATATGAAAAATGTATAATTACTCCCATATAATTATTTATATATATATATATATACATATTAAATGTTTTACTCTTTGTTATATTGCAGCCATTTGCTAAAATCATTTAAGTTCATTTTTTTCCTCATTAATGTAC
>JAUMHE010000080.1:3211366-3222143 GCA_032359235.1 Enteromius mattozi
AGACTTGTCAGTCAATAAATAAGAAAACAAAGTAACTGGCGTTACTTTTTTTGAAAAAGTAACTCAGTTATATTACTCTAAAATAAAAAAAGTAATGCGTTACTTTACTAGTTACTTGGAAAAAGTAATATTATTGCGTAACTCGCGTTACTTGAAATGCGTTACCCCCAACACTGGTAGTAATGAATATTGCAGTCATCGTTTACTCCCGACAACTGAAGGAGCTGAGAGTTAATGTTAGTTTCATTTTAAAGGAATCTTTGCAAATCTGCTTTCCTAATGATGTGTTCGTTAGACAGTTTCACAACTAAAGTTCACAGTCTGCTCGTCCTTCCAAGGAAGAGAGGGGAGGGGTCAGCAGAGCTCATTAGCATTTAAAGCAACATGCAAGAAAACGGCTTGCTCTGAACTGAGCTGATTTTGACATTGTAAAATGTGTATTTTTTACACTACCATTAAAAAAATATCAACCAAAGTATGTTATAGACCTTTTAATAAGACTCTAAAGAATAATATACCAAAAATGGGCGTAAAATGGGCATTCAATGACCCCTTTAAAGCGACCGCGCCTAATTTACTAGCTGCTGTCGTCATCCTTAATGTTAAAATTGTTTGGATATGTTGGCAAACCTATAATTTCGTTGGATAAAAAATCTAATCTAATCTAAATTAAATGAGAGAAAATCACTCAGCTCTTTCATGAATTACTTTGTAGTTTTGTATACAGTGAAAACTATGCAATGCTATTTTACATTTAATTATTTGGTTCAGTTGAAACACTTAAAACTTGCAAGAAAGACTAAAAAAACTAAAACATTGGTTATTTTGCATCTTTGTTTTATTCGTTTGTGTTATTTACACAATTTCAAACAAGGCCCATACAACCCTGCAAACTTCAGCTTTATCCCTGGAAGCAGTGCATCTGTTCCACCAAGTCCAAACACATTAAGCCAAATTTAACATTTGCTCTCTACTTTATCTTACTGCTGTCTAGGATAAATGATTAAGATTAAAAAAAATTATAATTTGAAAATTTCTTCTTTTCATTGTCTAATGTTAAAAGTTCAAATGAACTTGTAAAAAATATAATTAGCTAATGTCAAAAAGTTAATAACATTTGTCTGTTCAACAAAAGACACAGGAGGGAGTCCATTCCAGCACCGAGGTCAGAAATGAGAGCTCATGTTGCAGTAAGGGAGCAGTGACGTTTTCAGAATGATCACATTATTGTTGATCGTCACTGTACTTTAAATACCATCCAATGAGATATGGAAATAGCCACATCATGCCAAGATCAATCCAATGAGCCTAAAGCCAGATGTGCTTATCACACCCGTTCTCAAAGACACACCCCATGATCAGATAGCGAGTGAGGTAGTTGTGCCACAGCAATCTCCTCAGCTCTTTCACAAACACACTTTTCCCTCCGGCTGATGCCTTTTACACGACAGCCTGAGATGCTGCAGTCTGTTGAGCTCTCCGGCGCATCTCTGCTTGACAGATATTTTGGTAGAGCTTTGTCTCCCAGCATGCATCGCAAACGCAGCGACAGCCAAAGCCCTCGTTCCCAAAGAGTTCAGCGAAGAGCAAACAGTTTATGAACGCCCTTGCACCATTTTCTACTCAACTCTCTTGTTTGTTCTCACTTGGACAAAGTGACAAAGATGAGATGCAAGGTAAAGCTCGAGGTGCGATTCCCTGGTCTCAAAAGAGTGTTGAGAGATATGTTCCTCTCTCTGGATGGTGCAGTGGTGATAAGTCATTTATATCGGCCAGCACGCTCTTCTCCTCTTGGGTGGCCTGCCTGTCCTTCATTTGCACAGTCTTGAACCGGCTGTGTTTAGTAACTGGGTCATTTTGTCTTTGCCAGGAGCAGCCTTTTGAACAGACCCACTTTGCCTTACTCTCCCTTCTGAGACTCCCTCAACGTTTGTGAAGGACTCCACATGCACCTTCTGTTATTATTATAAATCCTCATCCTCTCTGTGGAGGATGTCCCTTATGCCAACAGGGGGCCAATTGGAGCTCTTAGAAGGACACATCCAAGCGTCTGTTTGGCTCTTTCTAAACTTGAAGACTTTGTGTACTTTCCAGCACCCAGAGGAAATATTGGAGCTTTTCATTCTTGAATTAGTTAACCCTGGGTCATTGAATCTCGTAAAAACTCATATTGTTTTATACTGTGCATTCCTAACCCTGGGTTAATGTCTTCATTTGCATATTTACAGTGTTAATGTCATGGACTGTACAAATTCAGCATGCACAACTTTTAACGTTTTCTTTAATTCAATATAACTTCTTTTTTATACAGCAGCTTTAGCATTGCGATCCCTTTTACACTCTCTGAAATAAAGGTACAAAAGCTGTCACTGGGGTGGTACCTTTTCTAAAGGTACCTACAGGGTCCATTTCGGTACCTTAAAGACATATTTGAACCTAGTAGGTACAAAAGTGTGTACCTGTATTTTTCTTCCTCATAGATGAATCACATAACTGTCTAAAATGGTTTGTAATCCAAAATCAGAGATCAAAATAAATATTTTCAAATCAAAACTTCTAAGAACAAATAATATGAGCTCTGCTATCCATATTGGTATTCAACATAGGCTTTTGGAGAAACTTGCTTAGATTTTTGCAAAACTCCAAAAGTGTACTTATGCATACATATCACTGCAGTTTCCAGCAGAAACGAAAACGACCGCTTTTATCCTCATTCATACAATTCATGCTTACAGGTGCAGATTGTTCACTATGATATGATCTTAATATTATTTTACTATAGTGCATGATTTGTAAGCTAATATATTTGAATATTGGATACAGAACACTCAGTTATGAGTCCTGAAAAATGAATCACAATAAAATCACAAATGCTAGTAGAAACAAGCTAAAATGAGAAAGTTGTGATGCGTTCAAAAAGCAATGTAATATCTTGCTGAAATGTCATCTATTTTATTCATATATGATAAAGAACAACCACTGACTTGTTTTTGCCTGAAGTAAATGTTTGTCTTATGTTTTAGGGTGTTCTTGGTTTCCCAGGGTGTTGATATGCAATTGACAAGTTTTCTAAATGGTTGTTAGTGTGTTGCTGTGTGTTTGCTGTCCTGGATGATTACTTACCGGCCCAAATCACACCTTAAAAAGGTCATATATTATATTCACTTTTTGGAACACCCCAGGTTGTGTTTACCACATGCGTAACCTATTGCTTGAAATAATAGTTAATTTGAAAAAATTCTCTGTCAGTAATCTGTCATATATAAGAGCATGATCTAAGTCCAGATGTCATACTAACAAGAAATTATGAAAAACATTGATTTGCTGAACTATGTTTGTAACAATGGAACTTGCGAACAATTCTGCTTCTATGAAGTTCCTTCTTTAGTTAAAGTCAATGGGTTTTTTCATACTTTTAAAGACTTTTAGATGAATATTTTAAATCAGATCATAAAATAGCACACAACAACACAAAATCTCATTCTCAAAGAATAGGACCAGTGACATGTTTCAATTTATACTAAATTGATACTGAGTGTCTTGCCTTGTCAAATAAAACCCCACTAATTATGATATGAATAGGTCATTCTGTCTTGGTGTCTGGCTTTAGTTTTCTGACATATTTTGCTCCGCTCAGAAACAGAGCTCTTTAATGGCTCTTAGTTGGCCACAGATGACTGTGTTGTCAGCAGCTGCTGTTGAGGCTGATTGTCTGCTATGTTAATTAGCAAGAGCATGTGTGTTCTCTTCAAGGGAGCGCTTTGAGAAACTAACAGCTGAGCCTTTCAAAACAGAAATCACTGCCGGCATCCTATTCAGCTAGCAAAAGGAAACACTGTTAAAAGATGGATTAAAATCATCTGTTGCCAAGGCTGTGAGGCAGGAAATAGCAGATTATGCTAGTGAGCAGGCAGATAAGAAAGAAAGAAAGAAAGAAAGAAAGGCATAGCAGTTGTCGTAAATATATAATTTTGTTACAACCCTGTGTTTTAGTATACATTTACAAACTTTCACAGCAATTCAATTCACTCAGCGGTCATCTTGGAAATGAACAGTAATAAGTACTCTTTTTAAAGGTATGCAATCAAGAGTGTGCTATGACTGTGTTAGCTTGTGGTATATTAGCATTCATGGACTAAATATTATAAAACTGGAACGGCCACTGATTTAGTCAGTTGTTTTGAATCAGTTCATTTAAAATGAATCATCCGAACAAAACAATTCAATACGGTGAATCCCACACACATGAGAGAGAGGACATATTAGGAGAAAGCGCTTGATTATTGAATCTCTTGGCAAGAAAACTGCATGTCCAAACAATGTGACATTAAAAACTGTTTACGGTGTTTAGTTTTGGCACTACACTGTGACTCGGAAAAAGCAGCTTGTTAATGCTACAATATTATGAAATCAGCCACCACAGCTACATCTGCACTAATGCAGTTGCATCAGTACAGTAAAATTCCCAGCAAAATATGTCTGAAAGGCTGTGATGAAGAGCAGACACTTGCTAGATCTCATACTGAATTTACTGAGCATTTGAGTTGTTTCAGTAGCTCCTTTTCTGCAGCTTTGCTCCACATATCTGACTAAACATGGCATAAATAGCCGAGACGTTACATCACATGAATACAGCTCAACACCATGTGGTGCAAATTTCAGTTTATTTGTCCAATCTCTTCAATCATGCCGTCTCTTTCTCCTTCTTCATCTTCTCTTCCCCTGGGTTGTTTATTGCTTTCTCGTGTGGAAATGGGCACTTGCTCCCTGCTATCAAAGATTCATTATGTTGATGTCCAATGGCAGACAAACCACACCAGCTTTAGTATTATATATTTATTTACTTATTGGCAGTATAACAATTTTAAACTATAATTGTGAGATCTCTTTGATGTAATACCAGTTAATATTCTGCGATCACTTTTCAACTAACATTGAATAAATCATAGAATTAGTATACATAACTAAATGGGTAATTTACTGACACATTTATTGCTGTCAAACTTTTAACCACAATTAATTGCATCTAAAATAAGTTTTTGTTTATATAATATATGTGGATAGTGGTGGATAGGAGACATTTTGATTTTGATTGTTGATGTTGATGATTTTGCACATTTTCTGTAAAACATGTATCTAGTAAAAGATGTACCTAGTAAAACATGTACAAATTACAGTGAGATCTGTGTAAAAAGCATTGCTTTTAAATAAATACACATTTTGACTGGTAATGACAGTCATACGTCATTTTTTATGACGACAGATGCAACACAATATCAATATGTCATTATTTTTATGCCCGCTAGATGGCACTTTAAAATGTAAACATAGGTTGTAATAAGATCCTTGCATAAACGACCCATAGGGTCATTTTTTGTTGGAGGACAGGCTCTGAATAAGTTTAGTTTACATAATATATGTATGTGTACGGTGTTAATTTATAATGTACATCTGGTAAAATAAGTATTGAGCACATCACTATTTTTCTCAGTAAATATATTTCTAAAACATGAAGAAAGGGAGGTGCAAAAAGGCTTGGAAAGCCAAGACATCAGCTTAAATCTTTCGGTAATTAGAAAGCAATCCTGCCCCTTGTCATGGAAAATTAATATGACTGGATTTGGTGTAGGGTAAATTTCCAACATGATAAAGCATTAACTTTTAGCAACAGTCCCCGGATATTTAACATAATAAAAACACAGCAATATGTACCTATATCAAGCTAATAAAAATGTACCAGGGTTCACGTATTGAACCTGTGTTTTAGCGCCACTTAGTGGACATTACTTTTTGAAACCACGGCTAAACTTTGAAACTTGCAGTAAGGCATGTAAAAACTGTGGTACAGATTTTTATGAGACCAGGTTGATAAAAGGTGACTCATTACCAATGTGTCACACAAGAAACATACTGGTGGCATTGGTTACAGAAGTTTGCTGCACAACATTTAGACATTATAACAGTGAGACAATGATCCCAAACACAATGATCCCAAGGAAACCCTCATCTGATTTCAGAGAAAGAAAGTAAAGCTGCTAGAATGGCCCAGTCAATCACCTGTGGGAAATTTAGCGTTCATAGAAGAGGCTCATGGAACCTTCAAGATTTGAAGGCTGTTAGTGTGGGAGAATGGGCCAAAATCACATTTGAGCAATGCATACGACTACTTTCTCCATACAGGAGGCTTCCTGAAACTATCATTAGCAACAAAGGCTTTTGTATGAAGAACTAAATACATTTCAGCAAGCGTGTTCAATACTTTTTCCCTGGGTCATTTATACAGAACTTAATTTCTGAAGTTATTTGCAATGTTTTCTTTATATGTATGGATTTTTTGAGTTGTTACCGACATCTGGTGAAAATTTCATGTCAACAGCACCTTTACAATTGGATCTTGAATGATTGAATGGAATACAATCATAGTTCAGGCAGTCCACTAATCGCTTTCCTATCAACTGACGCTCAGCTGATCTTTTACGCCACCTGCTCCTAATCAACAACCGTATTTAAGACCATTCGAACGAATGATTGTCAGTAACCCACTGTAAAAATAAATACACACACATACAGTATATATTTTGAAAATATTATTAGATTTTATTTTATATATAAATATATTTAATATATAAACATACCATATTTTTCATACATATATACATGCATGTGTTAGTATTTATATATACATAATAAAAAACACAGTGCACCTACATATATTTGTAAACAAAAACTTTTATTTTGGATGCGATTAATCGAGATTAACCATTTGACAGCAGTGTAACAAGACACAGGTGAATGCAATCAAAGATCAAGAGTCCAGGAAAAGGATTATGGGGAATGTAGTTTTGAAGGAGTATAATTATTACTATATAGACTTATGTAATTACAAAAAAATAAAACAAAACAAAAATTTATGTCAGTCTGTCAGGAGAAGCAAAGGACAACCCAGACTCATTGAAAATACGTGCCTGTAACGATAGGAGACAGGGGGGCGTGCGGATCCATGTGCAGACATTTATTGTAAACACACACACTCAGAGTACAGGCAAGCAGGGTCAATATCGGCAAACAGGGACATCAGAGGCAAAGACAATAGAATAATCCAGAGTTCGTAGCGGGGGTCAGACGATCGGCGAACGGTATCCAAGGGGAGAGGCGAGGTTGAGATCGAGGAACAAAGGAAACACAGGGAAACACGGAGAAACACAGAGGGCTTGCAAAGGGGAAGACGCGGGGTACATCCAACAGCGAATTCACATACTACAAACGGGGCTTTTATACACATGATAACAAGGCTAGGGGGAGGAACGAATCAGTGGTCATGGCGACAGACAAGGTGGGTGGAGACAACAAGTTCATAATAAGAGTCTTGAACGGAGCACAGAAAGGCAGACACACAGTACACATAGTCCGGGCTGGAGTGCCCTCTGGCGGAGCCCGATGGCACATCCTGCTGGCATGGTTACATAACCCCCCCTTAAGGAGCGGCTTCCAGACGCTCCAACACTGGACACCAGAAAAGGGGTGGAGCTGTGGGGATGGAGGTGGCCGATGCGCCCTCCAGGGCGGAGCAAGCGGTAGAGAGCCCTCCAGGGCGGAGTGGACAGTGGAGACGCCCACCAGGGTGGTTGGTTCCCGTAGCCGGGGCAGGTCCGAACGGGAGTCTTATGGCCTCCGTGGCCGGTTCAGGGCTGAGTGAAAGTTCGATGGCTTTTTTGGCCAGCTCAGGGCAGGACAAAAGTTCAGTGGCCTCCAGGACCGGTTCAGGGCAGGGTGAGAGCTCACTGACTTCCGTAGTCAGAACAGGACAGCACGACGGTACTCGGGCCTGGATGACTGGATCTGGAGTAAATGCAGCCACCAGCGGAACCTCTGGGGACTCTACTGACACCTCCGGAGGTCATGCAGCCGCTGGCGGAAACTCCAGGAAATCTGTGGGTCCAACCGATACCTCCAGGGGTTGTGCAGCCACCAGCGAGATCTCCAGAGAATCTACGGACAGGACCGACATCTCTGGGGGCCGTGCAGTCACTGGTGGAACCCGAGGGGAAACGGGGTCAGTGGCAGGTTCCGGTGGTTCCGGCCTCCTGCGAGGACTGCACAGTAAATGCAGACCCGGCTAGAATGAGTGCATACTCAACATAATCCTCCAGGCTGCAGGGAAACCCCCCCTCGGGTAGCCCGGATTTTTTTTCTGTAACGATAGGAGACAGGGGGCCGTGTGGATCCATGTGCAGACATTTATTGTAAACACACACACTCAGAGTACAGGCAAGCAGGGTTGATATCGGCAAACAGGGACATCAGAGGCAAAGGCAATAGAATAATCCAGAGTTCGTAGCGGGGATCAGGCGATCGGCAAATGGTATCCAAGGGGAGAGGCGAGGTCGAGATCAGGGAACAAAGGAAACACAGGGAAACACGGAGAAACACGGAGGGCTTGCAAAGGAGAAGACGCGGGGTACATCCAACAATGACGAGCGAATTCACATACTACAAATGGGGCTTTTATACACATGATAACAAGGCTAGGGGGAGGAACGAATCAGTGGTCATGGCGACAGACAAGGTGGGTGGAGACAACAAGTTCATAATAAGAGTCTTGAACGGAGCACAGAAAGGCAGACACACAGTACACATAGTCCGGGCTGGAGTGCCCTCTGGCGGAGCCCGATGGCACATCCCGCTGGCATGGTTACAGTGCCTCTACATACATTTCTGCAACCCCGTAATTATGTATTTTACTGCACATTTCGCCGCAGTTTCAAAGTGAAGTCATAACATAACATTCTGCAACTAACTGTGTGTCTGCAACTAAGCCTTTATTAATCAAAATATACCTGTAAATCATACTTTTGTGTGAAAAGGAATAAAAGCTGTGGGAGTTTTACTGCCTCAAGTGTTCATTTCACCTGGAAACTGCAGCGATTCGTATGTATACTGTAGGTACTGTACGTTTTTTCAGTTTTGCAGAAATGTATGAAGAGGCATGTATTTCCAATGAGCCTAGGTTGGCAAAGGATGGCAAAGGAAGGCTCAAATGTACTGAATATAACAACACTGATGAAGTTAACTTGTTTCAGTTAATTTGCATATTAATATCCCATATATCTCCAAAAATGCAAAGAGCGATAGTTAAAAGATTCCTGGCTTTAGTAAACAGGCCTTAGCAAAGCTGGTTTTTAGTGACCCAAATCTGTGCAAAATGCGTCAGACAGAGCAAGACAAGATAAAGCCAACTGTTAACTTCATCTATTTTCCTGAGGATATCCAGAATTCTGTGCTATTGAATATAATATGTCACTTGAACCATATCTGGGTCAGTTTTCATGATTTAACAAGGGCAAGTTTCATATGGGTTAAAAAAAAACAAAAAAACACAAACAATATGAATACGTGAATTCTGCAGTTTGGCTGTATTTTTATGGGCTGCATTAATGGCTAACTCAGATCATTCAAAAGCACTAAAGATAACAGACCTTAGGCAAAACACATGCTTATTGCATCTCACCAAATGCTCATGCAAAACCTTCACTGCTTTAACAATGAGGTTTGTTTTATGTATATTTTGTGACCTTTAAATATAAATTTGTTTCCACATGAATCTTATGGATGGCTATTTATTGTGTATGCAATTATTTAGAATATCTGAAGCATTGCCAACGTTCTCACGCTTTCGAAATGAACACATTTTGATCCACACCAATCTTGCACCACAGAAATGAACCTGTTTAAAACACAGTATATAGCGCAGTGCACGAGGTAGCTTCATTTAGCGGGTTAATAAGACCTCGGATTCATCTATATTTAGTTGAGCCAGTGGAAACCATGCTAAAAACCCCTGTGGCTGTCCCATCGCTCTTCTCTCAGCACAACGCGATTGGCATTTTTTTATAGCACCATGGCCTGAATAACCAGATGAATTTAGAAAATGAAGACTGCAGCATTGCTTGGATGTTATACGTTCTGTACTTGCTTGTGTTTGATTGCCGACAGATGCAACTAGACGTGGTTTGTTTGTTTTTTTGCTTTACAAAATTTAAAGAGTGTTAATAATGCCCTTTATCAGTGTTATTATACTGGATCTCTCCTTTCGCTTCAATAAAGTGTGCAGGTGCAGTGGATAACATGGTCTTCAATCATGCAAATCAAATCAATAAGGAAACAGCTGCACGTAAACAGCATCAAAGTCCTTCCTGCACAATTAAGCATCTTTAAGCTGACCTGGGGTTATGTGCTGGTGTTTTATATCTTCATTAGAGCGCTTTCCACATTCAAACGCAGCCTGCTGGTTGTGTGCGTGCATACTTGCACGAAAGTCATCACTATTAATATTACACAGGCTTATTGCTTAGTAAAAGCCCTAACCCTAAATATAAGCATCTTAAACTGTGCTGTTGATATGAATGATACCTTAAAAAGAATATTCTGGGTTAAGTTGCCTTTGACAGAATTTGTGACAATCAGTGTTGGGGAGTAACTAGTTACATGGAAAGGTGTTACGTAATTTAATTACAAAATAAAAAGAAAAATGTTAATTGATTAATACTCATAAACATTTGTTGAAAAGTAATCCAAAATGTAATCAAATGTAAGTTACGTTACTTTCATAAAGTAATTGATAGATACACTACTTATTGCATTTTAAATAATGTAACTTGAAATCTGTAACCTTTTACATTTCCAAAGTAATTAACATTATTTAATTATATTATATTATTACTAACTATATATATACATTTCCTCATTTTACATAGTTGACCTATTTGTTTATCAAAAA
>JAUMHE010000080.1:3226649-3263655 GCA_032359235.1 Enteromius mattozi
CGCTAAGGGTTTCCTGTTTAAAACAACGGAGGACCCTTCACGTCGAAAAGTGACTAAAAAGGGGTACCTTGAGCTTCAAAAAGCTACGCAATGTGATGAGTTGGAGTGAGACTGTGTTGCGTTCTTGGTAAACATCACAAGAATGAGTATGAATCAAGCAAAGGAGTTAAACACTGGAGCAAATATTTAAAGACTTACTGCACCCCAAATATTTATTTTTTTTGTCATTAATCACTTACCCTCATGTCGTTCCGAACCCGTAAAAGCTTTGTTTGTCTTCAGAACACAATTTAAGATATTTTGGATGAAAACCAGGAGGCTTGTGACTGTCCCATTGACTGCCAGGTAATGAACACTTTCAAGGTCATTTTGGGGTGAAATAACCATTTAAAGCTTACAATTAGGAGTTGATATGAGCCCAGTATTGAATCCAATATAAGCACATAATTGAAATAGGCTCCTGTTCTTTCAGTTTTTCATGAGTTTTAAATGAAATAAAGGGCTCAAACCTTTAAATACACAATCTATTATCAAAAGCTCTCGGCTGAGGTGGCCCTTCAAAACACTGCAGATTCACATCAGTATTACACTTTTCATTACTTGTTACTTTTAGGAAAATAGAAGAGACACTATGTGCCTATAAAGGTTCTTAAAAGGTGTTTGGACTTTAAATGTATAAATATCAACTTGGTTTTGCTGGAGAAAACAAAACTTCAGCCAAACATCTAGACTACAGAGAGCAGGCGGAAGAAGAGCTGCTTTTCTTCTAAACGTCCAGGGTAATGTGATCTACTGTTGAATCATTTTGTGTGTTAAAAGGAACAATCCCTGAGAGCTCGGAGAAGTGTGCGGATTCTGGGAAGCAGTCCAGCGAACGAGAGGAAGACACAGAATCAAACAAACAAAGACTCTCTCTGCCTCCTTCATACTGACACTTTTGGACCCGTGGGAGGCTCACTTACAACTGATTAGAGATAGATAGATAGATAGATAGATAGATAGATAGATAGATACTCCACCCACAAATGATGAGTTGTTTACTCTTTCTCACACCCTCAAATTATATTTTCTTTTGGTTGTGGAACAAATGTTTTGTCTTTTATGTTTAGTATTAGAAAGAAATGTATGCAGGTTTGAAACAACATAAGGATAATTTAATCTTGACAAAAAAATGTTAATTGTTATTATTTGGAGTGTCCCTTTGAGCTGTTTAGTCTTGAGTGTATTTAAGATGTTAAAAAATACTTGATGGCCACAGCACTTGACATTTTTAGATTCACTAAATAAAAATATGTTAAAAACTAGTGCTGTCAGCAATCATAAATCATGATTAATCACTTTATTAATTATATATAAATACAACCACATCCATATATATTTATATATATATATATATGTAAAATATGAAAAATGTTTTAATAGTGTTTTAAGATATTCCGTTTGACTACTTCAATTAAGTTTGTATTTTTGTTTTAAATACGTCATAATACTCTTTAAAATAATTTGCATTTTCTTTATTCCAATCAATGGCTTTTTGAAAAGCATTTTAATGTACTCTTGGATAACCTGATCCATCTGGACAAAATATGAGCATCGCACCATTGTTCCAAAAAATACATGTTTCTTTTGCTGAATTAGGGGGTCGCTGAGCTAGATGTGATATACTGGGATTAAATTAAAAGATTTAGGATGATTCTCCTGGTTTCAGAACTATGGACAGCGCCGATATGTTTTCCTGTGTTTTTGTTTCAGGTCACGCGCAAGTTGCCAACACGTTTTGGAAAGGGAAAAGAACTGCATCACAACCTCTTGCCTTGTGGCGTGAAAATCGATAACATTACACGGTATAAAGCGTGAACGAACAAAAAAAAAAAACACAACATATTTCTAAATCTGTTGCACACGTCTGAACAAACAGTTATCACCCAAACCCCACCATTCCCCAAATTAACTAATGCTACATTGCGGGTCTGCAACATCGAGAGGGTTTGCATAAAGATGAAGTCCCTGCTGCGCTCCAAATGTCAATCAGAGTGACGTTGGTGCGTGGCCTTTCATCTTTATGAAGGTGGGGGCTCGCGCGCTCATTGACATTCTGAATGGAAGTCCGCGCGTTTGCCATACATACGTGTGCATTCCGAGCACGTCAGAGACAACCAGCGCAGCACACAAAGCCATTTATTGACAACATTTTAACAAGATTTGCGTGTAGTCAGGGTGCGAATTATGGGAGGCGATCTAACTCATCTAAAAGCTGTAACGCAGCTAACGAGGTTAAAACAAACCACTGGGGGACATACTCCTTTTAACTGGGTTGTTTCAGTAATAAACACGAACCACTGACTGATCAATAGCTTTATTAAAGATTTAGATACCAAATTAGGACAAAAACGTGTTTGTTTCTTTCAAAATTGTAAGAGGGCGCCAAAACACAACTGTTGCGCAAGATGAACTTCTGCTTTTAAACTGCTTTAAAAAGCTGACCTCGTTGAAAGTCACTGTATACTATTCCTACAGGTTGCATGGTTTATTTCTCAGACATGAATCTCTGCGTGATGAACTATTAATTCATATGCTCCCTCATGCGCGTAATGGAATGAATGCAACAAATGTCAGTGCGGGTTTTCATTTTAGGTTGCACTTGCCGCCGATGCGCGTTATCCCACAGCCCTCCCCTAATCGGTGGGCATCGGTGACGCGCGTCTGGGGTTCATGTTTATGTCTGTCAGGTTTCCGATTGGGCGCCGTGTGGATGTGTGGTGAGCATCCGCGCGCCGTGGGCGGGAACAGTCATGTTTATAAACCACAGTACGCTTGCCGTGGGCGGGAGGACCGGATCGAGAGCGAGAGGACGCGCGGCGCGGAGCTTGTGGAGGAGGCGCGGCTTCCACTGCCCCTCCGCCGAAGCAGCTGTATGGACGACCACCTCAGCCTCCTCCACTCGCCTCCGCCTTCCTTGAGCAAGCACCGGGGCAACAACCTCGTGAACCACGGCTACACCGAAGACATCATGACAATTGTTGCATGCGACAACATGCTGGAGGAGTCGGCGGCGCTGCCTGGGCACCACTCTCTGGAGCGCTACGAGCCAGACCACGAGTGCTGCGAGAGAGTTGTCATCAACATTTCAGGCTTGCGCTTCGAGACGCAGCTCAAAACCCTGTCCCAGTTCCCCGAGACTTTACTTGGCGACCCCAAGAAGAGAATGCGCTACTTTGACCCCCTGAGAAACGAGTATTTCTTTGACCGGAATCGGCCGAGCTTCGATGCCATTTTGTATTATTATCAATCCGGAGGGCGCATACGGAGACCCGTTAACGTTCCCATAGACATTTTCTCCGAGGAGATACGCTTCTACGAGCTTGGGGAGGAGGCCATGGAGAAATTTCGAGAGGACGAGGGCTTCATAAAAGAAGAGGTGCGTCCTTTGCCAGCTAATGAGTTTCAGCGACAGGTGTGGCTGCTGTTTGAGTACCCGGAGAGCTCGGGTCCGGCCAGGGGCATCGCGATCGTCTCTGTGCTTGTCATTTTGATATCCATCGTCATCTTCTGTCTAGAAACGCTACCCGAGTTCAGAGACGACAGGGACCCGACGACGGTCTCGCCGTTGGCGAACGCAACTCTTCCGTTCTTCACCAGTCCCTTCTCTGACCCGTTCTTCGTGGTGGAGACTCTGTGCATCATCTGGTTCTCCTTTGAGCTGCTCGTGCGCTTCTTCGCGTGCCCCAGCAAAGCCACGTTCTCCAAGAACATCATGAACATTATTGACATCGTGGCTATAATACCCTACTTCATCACTTTGGGGACCGAGCTCGCGGAAAGGCAAGGCAACGGCCAGCAGGCGATGTCCTTGGCCATTCTTAGGGTCATCAGACTGGTGCGCGTGTTTCGGATTTTCAAACTCTCGCGGCACTCCAAAGGGCTCCAGATTCTGGGGCAAACGCTCAAAGCCAGCATGCGAGAGCTGGGCTTGCTCATCTTCTTTCTCTTCATCGGGGTCATCTTATTCTCCAGCGCCGTCTACTTTGCCGAGGCTGACGATCCCGACTCGGGCTTCAACAGCATCCCTGATGCGTTTTGGTGGGCGGTGGTTACCATGACGACCGTGGGATACGGCGACATGCATCCAGTCACCATAGGGGGCAAAATCGTCGGCTCCCTGTGTGCGATCGCGGGCGTGTTAACTATCGCTTTGCCGGTGCCCGTCATCGTGTCCAACTTTAACTACTTTTACCACCGAGAGACTGAAGGAGAGGAGCAGGCGCAGTACCTCCACATCGGCAGCTGCCAGCCCCTGTCCTCCTCCGAGGAGCTGAAGAAGACGCGGAGCACGTCGTCGCTCAGCAAGTCGGAGTACATGGTCATCGAGGAGGGCGCCTTTAAGCAGCCCAACTTCCCGGCCCAGAACAACCAGAACTGCGTGAACATTAAAAAGATGTTCACAGACGTGTAGGCTCTTCTAGTCAGCCTGATGATGGCAACGCCGTAGGTTCGTGTCATGACAGTCAAGTGCTGCTGAGTGTGTCGCCCTCCATTTCCACGACGCAGAGGAAGTGGTTACATGTTTAACGCGCCAGTCCCGTGCAGTGTTTATCACCCGTTTGATTGAACCATTTTACTGTGAGGAGGAAGCCGCTATCGGCTTTCAGTCCGTTTGCTGTCTTTAGGGTACGCTCATTCATATAGGCGATATGTGACATCAGTGTGGCAAGCCGCTTTAACAGCTATTCCTTAAAACTATCTCGCGCCTGTTATTATCTTACTAGAAATTTTGATTACAATTAAGTAATCTGGTGCGGTTTTCAATATTCAATATTATATATATATATATATATTTTTATTTTTTTTTTTGACAGGATATTATCATTTAATTTTTACGTCATTTCCAAAACACAATGCAGTGAAGTGCAATAATAATGAAAAAAAAAAAAAACATAAAATACCTGTAAAAAAATAAATGAATATATACAGAAAATTCCATAATATATTAAAACAATACATTATCCCATGTATATAGGATTATTTTGTTTCGTTTAATAATAATAATAATAATAATTATTATTATTATTATTATTATCATCATCATCATCATTTTTTATACAATACAATTGTGATTATTTTGTTGTTATTGGTAGCACATATTTTGCCATTGAATTCTATTGGGTTAATATATCAACCATTCACTTCTGATTAGTAACATTTCCTTTTTATAATTTTGTTTTATTGTACTTTATCTATACAGTAGCCATTCTGACTATATATATATATATATATATATATATATATATATATATATTCGTGAATAAGTACTAGTGTCACAAAGATGTAATAAACTGGAATAAATACCAGCAACAATTAAAGAAGTATCAATGGAAGGGAACAGTTAATACTGGGACCACAAATCCACATAAAATTCAATGACAAAAATTATCTTCCAGAAAAAGTTACTTGTAACTTCTAGAATGGTGACAGGTAGCAAAAGTAAGTACTATCATTCAATCAATAGTTTACAAGTGAAATTGAAAAGACACCAGTCACTACAAAATGACTTGATCTAAATAAACAAATAGCATAGTTCATGCGAAAATGTTAAAACGGCTTGCCATAAAATCAGTATTTCAATGACAAGTTAATAGTTATTCTATTCAAATGCACTCATTGCATCGCATATTCTACTTCGACATGACATTGCTGGAAACTTAGTCCAGTTTAGGGAGTTTTTACCATAATATTGAGGGAAGCTCTTATTGTAATGAAGGGAGAGGTAGCCCTTTTAAAGGCAGTGTGTATTTTCTTACATTAAGGACAAGTGTCGCTCAGATAACATATCTCTTGTTGGAGTAAGTGTCTTAAATGACTAATTTTGTGTGCTTCTATTGTGTATCGTCATCTCGTCAAGAGCCCGTTCCATATTAACCAGTGAAAGATGCATAAGATTGCTATATGTGAACTTTTTTTTTTTTTCGTTTGTGCTACTATTCGTGCAGAGTTCAAAGATCTAAAACTGTTCTGATTCAAGCACAAATTCAGAGACTTACTAATGTGTACCGATCACTGAAGACAAAAGGGAGGGGAAAGATCAGAGACTGAAAGCGCTTTCGACTGGATACTTCTAATCACGTTGGAGTGATGCAGTCTCCATAGCGACGATAGGTTCCTCGGTAACCCGCTATTGTTGCCATGGCATCATTTTTTTAAAAAAAATCAGCCAGAATGTTTTGGCTAAAGATTAGCGGTATTGCCGAATTTTGTAAACTGGTGAAAATTGATTTTCTCATCTAACCAGAGGGCCATAACAACGACAATACAACAGAGAAATTGCTCTGGAGTAGCTTATCTTCAGAAGACCCCAACTATTAAGCCACACTCTGGGATAAAGTGCAATACATGTGAAAGTGTCGTCACTAAACAAAACACTGTCCAACAGGCACAGACTGAAGTGAAAAATGAATGGGTGTGATACACTGATCATTCACAAGAGGCTGCTGTATCTTCGCCAAACGTTCGGAGTAGCCCGCCATCTCTATTCTCCCACAGGATGGACATCCCCCCTTGTCTTAAGAAACAGGTAAATCCTAAACCACATAGAGTATTATCACACACTTTAATTATATTTCAGGTCGTAATTAGCCTAATTACACTGTAAAAACTTCTGTAAAAAACGGCCATATTCTGACAGTAAAATCCAGTTTTTTCATTACAACAGTAAAATCCTGTAAAAATCAATGCACTCTGTGTAATAGTTGTTGTTTTCGAGAAAGTAACCTTCTGCAGTCCTGTGAATTAACGTTGTTCAGAGTCGACACTCAGAGACTGTGTTTCAAATCACACTCTACACCCTCATTCACTATTCCTTACATGAGTTTACTCATATAGTCCACCTGACAGAGAGAATGAACACTAATGAGTGAATGCAGACAATGATGAACAGCTGCTAGTAATGAGCAGATTCACTGAAGAAAAGAGCAAGAAATAAAACTATGACTGACTTCAGCCACAGCCTTAAATGAAATAAACTGAAATAAAACAGCAGAGAATGATTAAACAACATTACACACATTACAGTCTGACTTTATTTCTGTCATATCTACAAAAATTCTTTGAGAATTAATAGGCATTTAGATGCTTTCGTTTGACTTCACCATTGTGGTGATCAGCGCTTGCTTTAGTTGGGCTCTTCACCCTTGACTTTTTAACACTAGATTTTTTTCTGGCTGCTGTAACTGTGTTTGTGAAACACGCTTCTTATGGCAAAACAACCAGTAATTTTTTTTAGTAAATGTTGAAGTATTGTAGTCATCACAAAGCGGCCTGCTTGTCTGATCTCATTCAGTTGGAAAACGTTTAATGGCGTGTGTTTTTTTTAATGTATTTAACATAATTTATGATATGTTATGAAAAAAAAATTAATTGTAAGACACCTTATGCACTAAACTTTGAGTTCAGTGAATACAATATTTAATGAATGTTGTGGCACTAACAAGAATTAACAGTATTATAGGTTTTGTCTTGTGTTGTTTTTTTGTTTGTTTTTTGCCATAACTAATGTGTTTAAAAACACGTTTATAGCAACCCGAAGAAAAGTTAACATTTAAAAAGTCAAGGGTCAAGAACCCAACTAAAGCTAATACTGATCATGATATTGATAGTGTCCAAAAACAAAAGGAATAATAACAATACCTGAATCTGTTAACTCTCGATAAACACTTCTGTAGACGTCTGATAAAAAATAACATCAGTCTGGTTAGTAATGTGTGAAGCTGATTTAGGAGTTGTTTAAGATTTAATGCCTTCTTTATTTCAGTTGATTTCATCTAAGATGCGTGTGAAGTCCGTTTTATTTCTTGTGTTTCTCTTTCATTCAGTGATTCTGTTTGTTAACAGCAGCTGTTCCTCTCTAATGCTCAATCATCACTTAATTAATCACAGAATTATCTCATTAACACTGATTCAGTTACTTTAACACTCTGTAGTGTGCACACATTATAAGTGTTCATGAGGGTTTTGTTGTGGGGTTCAAAGGGTTAAAGATGTAGGGTGAAAAAAATAGCATACAATGTAATTTAACAGCAACAAACTGTAATTAATTTACGGCAATAACCTGTAGAGTTCATTTACATGGTAGTATAATGGTAACATGCTGTAAAAATGAAGAGCTAAATAATGGTAGAGTAAAATAATGGTAGAGGGCTGTAAATTAACAGTACTTTGCTGGCAACCCTGCTGCCAGCACATTACTGTTACTTAATGGCACAATTTTTTACAGTGTATGCTAAAATAGTACTTTGGGTTAATACATTTTGCTCGCAGGTATATGTTGGTTTGTTAGCCAACTGCATGCATGACTTTAGTTTTGGCTTCTTATTGTTTCATTTTTTTCACGAACAGTGGTGGTTCCCGTTTTAGCGCTTGAAAAGACATATAAGATATGAAATGCAAATCTGGTGAGGTTGTTTGTTAGGTAGCCTGGCATTAGAGATTTAATATTGCCTTTTAAATGCTGTTGTATGTAAACGTGTTGTAAGAAAGAAACTGCCCCACCTAAGCTCACCTTGACTTGACATTGATTTAAATAGTGTCAGTGATGTCACGACTATCTCAGTGCTGCCACCTTGTGGCTCAGAACAATACAGTGGCCTTAATTGCATGACAGTCCATTTTGAGCAGTATGTCAAGTTAAATTACACAAAAAAGTAAATACTGCATGCAACTAACAAAGTAGAAATTATATATATATATATATATTATACATTTTATTTCAGTTACTGCTTATTTTTATTAACTTTATTTCAAGTAAACATTATTATAAATATAAGTATAAATGTGTGTGTGTGTGTGTGTTTGTGTGCGCGCATGTAGTCTATAAGAACTAATATATTATATGAGATATATTATATGAACATATATTTTTTAAAAATCTATATAAGCATTTATATTAACAATGCAATTATCAAGTTATACTAAAAAAATGAGAAACATTACCTTGGCAACCTTTTTACACTGGTTAATACAAGTAAACTTTTTATACTATAATATAAATTTAATATAATTGTATAATAAAAACCCTGCTTCTTAGTATGCTCAGGTATAAAACTGAAAAGAGACCCAGGAAAACAGTAAAAGCTAGTGAGGCCTGGCCTCTAGATTTCATTTATGACCCAAAGCATTGCGTTTCGATGCAGAGAGAGCCGTAAACAAGCATCCATCTGATCTTCTGCAACATTGCGCATGTCATTGCAAGGAATCTAGGACAAGCTGTGTTTCTTGGGGAGCATTAGAGAGCTCTTCTGCACTGCTGCATCCACAAGCAGCTCCTGTCTGGCTTCTTCTATAGTGGATACTTGTCGTTTGAGCCGATCTCATGCCGTCTGCACACACTTCCCCTCTTTTCTGGACATTAGTCTGACTCTTCTTTGCTGGTTTAGCCTCAGAGCCATTCCTGTGCTTTTAAAAGGCTTTGCTGTTTTTGTCTTCCACGTTGCATAATAGATCTAAATGAAAGTCCTCCTCTTGGACCAGATTCAGGGCAAGCGAGATCTACTTCCTGTTTCTGGGTCAGTTCGAACGACCGTGAAGAAATAATGCACAGAGTTAGATTCGCACTCCATTACTGACACAGTTTTGATAGTTTGACTGAATGTTGCCAAGCAGAATCTTATATATAGTGTCGTTTGTTGCTTTCACTCAAGTAGGGCAGTGTTTTCTGAGTTTCTCAACTCATTCATGGCCTTTTGTGCTCCAGACATAAATGACACCTCAAATCATGTGACTTGTTGAGGAAAGGAGTGCTGTTATACTGTAACTCTTAGTCACCAGGATTCACCTGGAGTACGGAAAAAGAGGGTCAGTGTAATACCTTTAAACACCTTAGTAACCATTTAAAGATGACCTAGCAACCATCTACGACATCCTGGCAATGGGTCATTCATTTCTTTCTTCATTCATTCATTCATTCCTTCATTTATTTTCTAGTTAGTTTCACATTTGGGTCAGTTTTTGGCTGGTTAGTTTTGTGCAATTAATTGGTAGATCAGTGATTTTATAGCTCACAAAGATATTATAATACCTTTAATAAGTGTGAACTTTGTAAATAAAAATAATTGGTTGCACTTTATTTTTACAGTACATGTACTCACATGTACTTACAATGTACCCCGAAAGTACTAGTAATATAAGGTAAGTACACAAGGTAGGTTATGCTTAGGGGTATGTTCATGGTTAGTACCTAGTTATTGTAATTACATAGTATTTACATGAGGAACATGACTGTAAAATAAAGTGATACCAATATTATTATTAATGTGGCATTATATTATCTAATTGTGAAATTTATATGACTTATATACTAAAACATAAATTACATTGTGTATTTCATACATAAAACATATTGTACTACTAGTATAGCATTCAACTTAAACACAAAATTGGAAATTAATGTCTCATAATGTGACTAGTGTATTCTGAAATATAAAATCACATTGTGAATCACATATCCTTCTCACTATTTGCCAATTAATATAACACATGAATTTCTTTGTCACAGTTTTATTTAGCTTTTTATCCAACAATGCATTGTATTATATTATATTAAAATTGTGCTTTATTATTATTATTATCATACACTTTAGAATTTTATTCCTCAAAATATATGTGACTTAACTTCCAAGTATTTTATATTTTAAATATTAAATCACGCTTAGGATTTTTTGGTTTTGTTTTGTTTTTATTATTTTATTTGTAATTGTGACTTCATATCTTAAAGCTGTGGCTATGAATTTTGTACAGAATGCTATATACAGTATATATATATACACAGTATATACAGTATATATATATATTATCTTTGCCTCTGAATATCATGATATTACTCTGAAACTATCTATCCATTAATTCATCTAATTCAGTTTCGTCCCCATTCTTTTCCACAGCAGTGCAGAAGAAGACAGAAGCAGATGAAGCTTTAAAGGAGTTTATCCTCCGGAGGCCGGATAGCCTGTGTGGACCCCAGCTTGCCAAACTTAGGGGCTCGTGGACTGTTCCCTGCTCCTCCACGCTTCAGGAGGAGGTGCCTTCAAAAACACATCCCCCTCGTCCAGCCTCCGGACCCTGATTCCCCCCTGGCTAGACGGCCCCAGCGCACCACTTGCCTTTTCTGTGTCAGTATTCTGTCTCTTTACCAAAAGAAGATGGACTCCTGTGTTGCTGTGCTGTTTCTGCTGCTAAATGTAAGACTCTAAACTCCACATAAGTGCTCCTACATGCTCCCACCGCCGTAGCCCAGCAGTGTGGAGGGCTGTGCTAGTTACGCTAGCTCCATGTCATGTGTCATCAGGCTGTGATGTCGTCTTTGACGTTACTGTATAAACTGATAGTCATAAACGTGATGCCTCTTTGTCATTTTTGAGTGGCGTCGGTTACTCGTGTGTGTCTTTCTCTGGTCCCATCTGTTCGTGTGTCACGTCACATGACCATTACTTACACGTGGAAACCTTTGGTCATCATCACATGAAGGCTGTTGTGTTGATGCAATGTCTGAACAAGAGAGCAATAAGGTACAAGAGGTCGTGCTGTATTGTGAAGTTTGCTTCTGTCACTACATATTGCCTCAGAGTAACTGTGACTCACAATTGCAACTTTATATCTCACAGTTATTAATTTAAAACCCATAGCGATTGTGAATATATCACAAATGCAGCTTTATATTTTATACTGGTGTTTTTCTTGTAAATGTAACTTTGTTTCACATTATTTGGCATTATATCTTAATTACAACTGAGTTAATTTGTCATAGTGTGAGTTTAAAATTGTGTGATTTAATATCTCACAATCTGACTTTTTGTTATATATAAACAACATTTTTTAAATATATACATGCATGTGTTTGTATTTAAATATAAATATGCACAGTACACATAATGTAAACAAAAACTTTTATATTGGATGCGATTAATGGCGATTAATTTTTTGACAGCACTAGTTTATGTATATGCAAGATTGAATGATTGTTAAGTTTCTGTCAAGCTATGCAAAGATTTGATTTAAAAAAAACAGTATCAATGCTATCAAGTTTTTTTTATTATTATTTTAAATCTGTATTTATCCTCAGAACGATCTCAAAGTAAAAAAAAAAAAAGAGGTGCTAATGTTTTTTTTATAGCCTTTTATGCTCACCAAGGCAGCATTCATTTACTCAAAAAATACAGTAACATTCTGAAATATTATTGCAGTCTAAAATAACTGGTTTGTTTTTGAATATAATGTAAAATATAATTTATTCTTTTGATGTAAAGCTTAATGTTCAGCATCATTACACCAATTTTCAGAGTCACATGATCCTTCAGTAATCATTGTAATATCTCAATAAACATTTCTTATTATCAATGTTGGAAACAGTGGACCAGCTTCATATTTTCATTGATTTTTTTTATTCTTTATCCTAATTCTTTAATGATTATAAATGTCTTAGCCGTCACTTTTGATCAATTTTAATGTGGCCTTGCTGAATAAAAGTGTACTTTATGTTCTGATGAGCTGGTTTTAATACAAGAATGACAATATTCGCAATACAGCACAGATTCAACTGCCTTGTCGCTTTTGTAAAACAGTACTTCATAGAAAGTGTCAGGGCAGACCCTTTCATTAAATTTTTTGCATTGAGCAAATTCATTACATGCAGTCCTTCTCCCAGACATATTAGCAAACAGCTTCTATTGTGTCATGACTTTTTTATGTTTCATAGACCAATCTGCTTCCAGGACTGGAAATATCTGTTTATGATGTTCTTTAGAGCATCACTGTGATGCAACAGCAGGATGCAAAGCTACACTAATAATGTGGTACAAAAAACAAGAGGGAAAACACTATTAAAGTACAGTCATGTTTGTACTATTTCTTTTTCAGTGTTTTATGGTTCAATGTGCCTTTGAAAAAGCCATGCGTACTGCAGTGGCCCAGTTGCATGACCTTAAAATGCTGCAGAAAATCTTTTGGTCGAAGTGGGAAAAAAGACAGTTTTAATAAGCACATACAGTTCTGTTTATAATGTCCCTATTTTGGGTAATGAAAGGTTCATATTTTGGTTTTGGAAGTCTCCTACAACAGGTTGACATGCATGCAAGGCCAAAAAACGCTCCTAAACAAATTAATCTATCCAATCCCCTCTTTTGCATGACGCTAATCTGCGGTGATTGGTCAATTGGTCTTATTTTCATCTTATCATGCCTGCAATGTCTGATAAAGCCGTGTTTGTGAGCTCAGTGCTGCTTTGTGTACAGCGTTACCGGGGAAAACTGATATTTTACTGCTCTAAAAGTGACATCTAGTGGTGAAGAATGAATTTGCATTTACACGGTGCACTTTCAGATTTAAAGGGATCCCTGGGTATTAAGACTTGTATGGCTTAATATAACATTAATTATGTCTCTTACTGAAATATGTAGTAGAAAACCCATGAATGGTTTATGTTCTTTAAAAAAAACAAATCACATAATTTAATACATATTTTGGACTATGGGGGTTGCTATTATTCTATATTTCGAGTGAAATCCGAGCTGAGAATTTTTTTTTTGTGGCCGCAGTGTTTACATCCTAACAGAATGGCATAGCCATTGTGGTCTACTAAAAGAGTCAAAGACTTTAGAGTTAAAGTGGAGAAAACAAATAATACATCTTTAGGAAGTTTTATTCATTCACAGGCATCTTCCCTTTATTTTGCCTGCCTCTTATAGCTCGGAAAGCGGCTAGGAAAGTCATTCATCGCTTCTCTCAAAATTACAACCCAAAAAACGACACAATATGGTATCTTATCAGTATTTTATTTTCTGAACTGTGTATTTCTGGTTGTGTTACAGTAAAAAGCGCCAGTACTGTAGCTCACCAAGTGCAACCATTTGACGTCACTGACACAGACTGTACTGCGCGCAATGAATAATGGCGCCCCCCACAGTGCAAAAACCATGTTGATTTTTTAAATAACATGAATCTTTCATGGGTTTTCCACTACAAATTTCAGTAAGAGATGTTATATTAAGCTATAAATGTCTTAATACCTAGGGATCCCTTAAAAACTTTGCAGGATGTTTTCATTCACTTAGATGTCTTACACACTGCATGAAAGGTCATTTTCAAAAATCAGTAATAAGGGCACTTTTTATGTTTTATTTAACTTTGATGGGAAAATATTCCTGGATCTGTGAATTATACCTTGTCACATTTTGTACTGATATACTATTAATACTGCTAATGTGAAAAGAGGGGCACCACCCGTACGCATGCCACTGCAGGATATGAGTCACCCATACTAAATACAGACCAAGACGACTCACTCATTACTCTACGTTGCTTATTTTAAAATAACAGGATAAAATTACCTTCATGAGCTGAAGAGATCATGCCTTTTTAAAGCTAAGAGATAAACCCAAAGGGATAATTCAACCAAAAATGAACATTCTGTCATCATTTATTTGCCTTCATGCTATTTCCAAACCTGTACGACTTTCTTCTGAGAAACGCAAAAGGAGATCTTTGTAAAAATGTGCTGGGAATGTGAATGTAAATGTGTTTAATGACGTAAATTGGTAACACTTTACAATAAGGCTCATTCGAAATACGTGCTTCTAAATACATTTCTGCAGCAATATTATTACGTACAGTACCTTACTGCACCTTTACTGTAGTTTCAAAGTGAAATATCCAGTAAATGGCATTAAAACTTGAATTCAATACGTGACCATGGCACATATTTGTTATGTTGATCTACATATTACTGTGTATGGATTATGTTATTTATTGAGTTAGAAAACCCATGCATATGAAGCTGATATGTGATGCAAACATCTGAATATATCAGTTTTCAATCGTCACAGCATGTTAAAATTGGCTTGAATGTACAACATAATATTCTTCAAGTAATTATGCGAAGATTAGGTTTTATTAATCGAAATTGTGGACCTCCAAATCATACACTGTGTAAAATGGAATAAAAGCTGTGGGAGTTTTGTTGCCTCTAGTGTTCATTTCAACTGGAAACTGCTGTGATTCGTACATAAGTACATTTTTGGTGTTTTGCAGAAATGTAGGTACAGTAGAGGAAGGTATTTTCAATAAGCCTAGGTTGCTTAAAATGTGGCATTTTTATGCAATTTGTATGTTGCTTTGTGTATTTTTCGAAGGTTAAAACCTAAATTTATTGTAAATGTGTGGAAAAGAGCACTTGGTACATTATTCACAGTATCTCCTCTTGTGTTCAACTGAAGAAAGAACGTCTTAAAGTGACTTGAAAGGGACTAAATATATTTTTCTTTAAAATCAGCAAAATATATTAAGTATTCCTCTGTGAGTTTTGTCCCCAATGTGCATTTCTCATGAAACAGCAGAATGTATTGCTGACTTTCTGAAATGTATAGATCATGATGTTTTTTTTCTTGTACATGCCTGGAAAGAGGTGAAACTGTGCTTATTCTTTTTTTCCTTTTTTTTTTTTGAGTGTGTTTTATCAGGTGTTACTCTAAAGGTGCAAACATAATGTATGTTTTCATCATGACTCTTTCCAAGTTTGTGATCTGCAAGATGTTTGAAAATGTTTTTAAAAAAATACCATTAAGTTCATCAAAGCTACATTTATTTTATCAGAAATACAGTAATATTGTGAAATAACATTACTATTTAAAATCTAGTTGGTTTTATTTGTTTGTTTTAATATATTTTAAATTATTAATTTTAATTGCTGTGATCAAAGCTGAATTTTCAGCATCATTACTTCAGTCTTGTATCACATGGTCTTTTAGAAATGAATCAGATCTGCTGATTTGACTCTCAAGAAAATTTCTGTATATTATTAATGTTGAAAAGAGTTGTAGCGCTTCATATTTTTCTGGAAACCATGACAAATTTTTAGGATTTCTTCATTTATTTGAAACATTTGGTAACATTTTCAATGTCATTACTGACACAATCAAATTAATGCATTCTTGCTGAATAAATTAATACAAATGAATTAATCAATTTTTAATAAATAAACATTTAATAAATAAATAAATCTACCAACCCCAAACCGTTTTTTTTATTATTATTATTATTTATTATTTACTAATTGTTAAATTATTGACCTGAACACTTCAAACTTTTAAAGTGTTTATTTTCTCCTAGGTAATATTGAAGATCAGATTTGTTGTCGTACAGTCTAGGGAATGGAGGCCCTGCCTACAGCTGATGACGCTCGAGCGGTTAGTTTCTATGGCTGTCATGTTGTGGCCACAGATGGGCTGGATTGTCACCATTTCAGAGAAGGAGTTGAGGGGAAACGTTGTCACACTGTGACCAGATGGAGTCCTTCTATCGCTCACTTGAGTAGTAGGTGTTTACTTTTTAATGATCGGCTTCTAATAACTGCATAAACCTACGTTTGTCATCATCTGAGGGCTGGTTACATAAATGTTAATCTGTGTGTGACTCGCACCCACCATATCACCACCAAACCGAGGTCCCTCAGTCATTTTCTATGCTGTAGCCTACAGTGAATGTGCCTTGAGCGGTTATTCACTCCACTGGGTCTGAATGCTCGCACCTGTTCCCATAGCACACTCCATCCGTCATTTCTCACACACATACTAATGCACACTCCTATGAATCCCCTTATGGAGTCCTAACTGACTCAAACCAGATGGTGTTCTCCATGTCCATCCCACATTGCCGGCTTCTTCCACACAGGATGCCACACTGAAGAGAGCGTTCCAGGATCCTGCCGAGATACTGTCTGCTGGAGAGAGAACCGCTTATACTGGAGTTGAAGGGGTTTTCCTTTGTCCTTCAGGCCTGGCTCTACCTTTTTTCCATTGCATGGTCCAGCACACAGAAATCCCCAGAGGCCTTTCCAACAGTCTCATGGCTCATATCCCAGAGTTCACTGGGAAGACATGTTGTGAAAGCTTCATCCACATACACTAAACAAACAGGTCCTGATGAAACGGATCTTAAAAAGGCTATTATAGCATTTTATAGCACTTTAGTTTAGCGACCAATTCTCAATATAAAAGGGATAGTTCATTCAAAAATGAAACTCGTATATATTTTACGAGGTGGCTAATTCGTATGACTAATTTGTGCAAAATTATATGATTTTTGCTAAATCGTATACGTATTTTATGAGTTGCGCAATTCGTATGGATTTGTACAAATAACCTACAACTAACCCTGCCCCTAAACTTAACAATCCCTAGGGTCATTATACAGAATCATATGAGTGAGGTCATATGAATTTGTACGAATTAGCTACCTTGTAAAATACGTACAAATCGTCATGAGATAGTGAGATTTTTTATCATCCTCATGTCGTTCCAAACCCATAAGACCATTCATCTTCGGAAAACAAATTAAGATAATTTTAATGAAACAAAAAGTATTCTAGTAACTTCAGAAAATTACGGTTGAACCACATGGACTATTTTAACGATGTCCTTACTAACTTTCTGGGCCTCTGTTGCTCCCTGTGGAGGTTCAGAAAGCTCTCTGATTTAATCAAAATTATCTTAATTTTTGCTCCAAAGATGAACAAAGGTCTTACAGATTTGGAACGACATGAGGGTGAATCATTAACGACAGAATTTTCATTTTTGGCTTAACTATCCCTTTACCTTGGTGCTTATTAGCATGCATACTGCACATTTGATGTTTATTACTACTTATACAACACATATTAATGTCTTATTGTGCATGGCCACATTTTAGATCGCTCAATCCTACCCCAAACCTAAACTTAAAGAAATACCATAATAAGCCGCAAATTAGGAGTCTATTGAGGCAAAATAGTGAGAATTGGTTTGCAGACTACACTTATTAGGCCTCTGAGCTTTCATACTAGAACACTCTCAGAAATAAAGGTATAAAAGCGACCTTTTCTAAAGGTACGTATTAGTACTTAAAGTGTACATATTTGAACCTAATAGGTACAAAAATGTAACTTTTTAAAAGGTACCGTCTCAGTGACAGCTTTTGTACCTTTGTTTCTGAGAGTGAACAATTGTTAAATAGAGGAATGTTATCAATATCTATTTAAAGCGATTGCACTCGAGTAGAGGACAATTCAGTTCACCTTTAGTGCTGGTTTGACTTCACGCCTGTCAGCAGAAGTTTCTGTCCCAGTTTGCTGTAGTTTGCTTGCTGTGCACATCCCTAAATTATTCTTGTTTGACCTAGAGCACAGCAAGGGGAGCAGGTACATCTTAATAGTGTGCCAGAGGTGATGAGTGAAAGTGCTCTCTGTCGCTACGGCAGGTGTGCTCTTTCCTTGCAGTCTCCTCTGGGCGTAAGTGCAACCCGAGAGAGAGAGAGAGAGAGAGAGAGAGCGAGAGAGAGAGAAAGGCCTGCTTCAGAAACAGTGTCACAGCATTAGAGAAAGTAGCTTCATGTCCTGGGACAACAGGAAAAGTAAATCGAGCCCAGCGGCCTTGATGTGTCAACCGAATCAATGTGTTCACTCCCACGGCCGTGCATATGCATGTGAGCATGTGTTTGCGGTGTATTGAATCCGCTGTCTATTCACGAAAGCCGAATTGATCTGACCAACCCGGGCCGTTTTGTTCCAGTCAATGTATTTGTCCGTTCCAGCAAAAGCTCTACAGGTAATGAGCAGGGAGACCTTATATGGATTTTTCCACTCGCCAGAATAGGAGGGAAGTGAACTCTCGTCTGAAATCAATAGGAATTATCCATTCAGAGAGGCGGGCGCGCAAAATATGACACCAGGAAGCCAGACCTGCTGAAATGCATGATGGGGGAGGGGTGGAGCCACTAAGAATATCAGGAGAAAGGCACCTTCAAGAGAGTTACTGTAATGCAGTAGGGAGGAAGTGATGTCAAACCAATTATGTTGCTCAGATATTATCTCACGAGGAGATGCTCCGCTAACAGGTTTCATGTTCCCATCCCGCGTGGCGTTTCTTAAATTAGACTAGCATATCGCTAGCTCCGACAAACAGCCAGAGCGTATCCGCCTGTGTTTATGTTGGAGATAAAGCCGTTTTGGGTTATTTAAAACGGAGCTATTTTAGGAAATTTTGCCGCTGAATAATAAATGATAAAAACCGCTCGTCTGCTGTATAAGCATAAAGGGATGATTATTGGCGGAGTTTTGTGATCTGCAGTGTGTGTGTAAATTAAAGCTAGTCTGAGTCATTGTGTACTGCAGTCTCCTGCACTGGTTGCTACAGAGAAGCGTCAGGGTCTCCTGAGCAAACCGGTCCCGGCTCGAAAGGGCACGATCACTCCTGCAAACACACACGCTGTCACAGAAATACACACATGCAATCCCTTCTAACTGTTGCTAACAGTTGAATCTGTTATATGTATGATTGTTGTGTGCAATTGCATGGGATTGCAGTAAAAAAACACCAAATTATCAAGGTATTTAATTGAATTACACAAAAGTCATTTAAATATTTCATTGAATAACACAATAAAAAAAGTGTTGGGAGGTCCGGAGCAAACATTGAATCTTGCACAAACCTAATAAAGGTTTTAATAAAAAAGATGAACTGTAGTTGGTTAGTCTGTTGGTTAGTGTCTGTCGGTCAAAATAATAGTCTTATATTTTAGTTTTCATATTGCAGTTTGGCCTTATGAATGGTTTTAAACTACCAAATCAAAAGTTTTTGGTCAATAACCTTTGGTTTTGGAATACATCTCTTATACCAAAGTTGCTTGTAGTTGACATCAATACTGAAATATTATTGCAGTTTAAATTGACTGGCTTCTGTTTTGTTGTATTGTAAAATGTAATTTATTCCTGTAATGTAAAGCTGAATTTTCTGCATCATTACTCCAGTATTCAGTGTCACATGATCCTTCTAATCATTATAATATACTGATTTGCTGATTATTATTATTGCTGAAAACTGTTAATCATAACTAACATATCATAATCAATCATCTAAGACATTCTTTTAGGATTATTTGTTGAGTAGAAAGTTGAAAAGAGCATTTATTTGATATTTGTAACATTATGTCTATTGATCAAAATAATCTGTAAAACATGACCGTGATTTAACTGCAAACAACTGTGAAAATGCTATGGTTAAAAACCTGTTAAATGGTTAATGGTAAGTACTAGTAAAATCTACTTTAATAGGTTGGTATATTAACATTATATCAGTTAATGAAATTATTGTGTTTAACTGTAAATTTAACTTAAAACCGTTAAACCTAAAATAATGTATTTTTTACACGGTACCCCCAAATTTTACACGGTACCAACGCAAACCTTTTTGTTAGGCTGTTTGTTTTGGGGGAAGGGGCTGCATTTTAAATGCTTTCCTTATAATGGCATGTTTCTTCATAAATAATTAGCTATATGGCCCTACAGAGTGAGTTAAGATGAATATAGCTGCATCTGAGTGGAGATGGAAAGCGACGAAGAAGGGAAAATTCATCTTTGGATCAAATCCAATCTTCAGCTATCTAGTTTGGGTTATACAAACAAACAAAACTAAATATAAGTTTAAATGGAAACATTACGTGACCAAGTTCATTTCTGAAAAGGAATCCTCTGAGAATCTGAGAATCCTCTGAGCTGAACTGAAACTTTGTGATATCACTCTGTAAGCAGGTAAGCATTATTTCTGGGCATCTCAAGAAGTGAAGTTCACTAGCTTGAGTCCTGGACTACCAGATGGTGCTTAGATCTGCTTGTAATGTGCCCATTAACTATAACTCCATTTGTCATGATGGGAAGACAGATCGAGGGTAAAGAGGGCTTTGCTTTCATTATTATTCTTCTGCTGCATTCTGATTTTGAGGTGGAAAAGGAAGTAAAATTGGTAAAATTGTTAGACACTGTGTCAGTGGACAAATAAACAACTTGTACACTATCCTAAATCTTCTTCAGACTCAAGAATGTAGTTTAAGAGTCACTGGTGGCAAAATGCTATGAACAAGATCCATGCATGTTGTTTTTTAAACAAAGCTAATGCCATGCTTCAGAAAACTTGCTGTACAGGGGGTCTGGTGTTTGTGGAGCTTACCCTGAAAGGAACAACTTTTTTTTAATGCATATACTTAAAGTGTGACTTACTCCGCATGAACCGGAAGCTTGCGACTGATTTTACTTCCATAGTGTGATGTAGTTCTGAGGGAAACAGAATACTGAATGAGGAAACTAGAGGACGTGGCTTGTTTTTTCTGCTGTGAATTGATTGGATGTAGAAATGAACACTGACTCGGAAAGGGTGTGGTTAATGATGTCATGCTCATGCCCAAGCACTCAAACTGATGTCACCAGAGAAAAAATTACAAAGGCAAGCACGGCTTACATGGATTTACACAGATGAATTGTTCACCACAAAATAGCAATGTGAGCTAACAATATAAATATAGTCAATTTGGATTTAATGCAGACTTTAAGTGTGAACTTAAGTCAAGTATTCAAGTAGTTTGCATTTGCTTTAGTATGTTAGTCAGCACATGAAAATTAGTGCACTTCTTTAAGTATACTTTTTAAAAATGTATCCCACATAGGCTACAATTAAGTATAGCCTTATTTATTTATCTTTGTATTATCTGTTTGCTTATTTTTTATTTATCTGTCTATTTTTTTTTTTTTTTTATTTATTCTAAATCAATTAGTTTTTAAGTACATTATAAGTACACATTCAGTATAATTAAGTATTACCAGTTGTATTAATTATCAATCAATGTAAGGGAAAAAAAAAAAAAACGGGCAAAAGTGCATAAGTAGCCTATAAGTTGAAAAGGTCTAAAAGACAACAAAACAATAATTAAATAAATGCATGAATGAATAAAAACAGCTTAATGCCTTTTATTTAATTAACATTAATGTCCATATCAGTATTTATTTATTTTATTACTTTTTTAATTATATGAAATAAGTATTCTTATTCTTAGTTTAAAAGAAAACAAAATAATAAAATAACCAATAAAAACAGCTCCCTCTTTCACAACTGTTTAAATGAAGGTGGTTTCGCCTCTCAACCTTGTCCTCATGAACAATTAATCAGTCACCATAACCCCTAAGTCCTTGTCCAAACACCGAGCCATAATAGCCACTTTCATCAAACCATCATCACATCAGTCCAGCCCTATCAATAAGGCTACATATTTGGCTCAGTTCATCAGATGGTGTTTATTTTGCTGCTTTAGTAAACATGCAGTGGCAGCGTTGCAATCAGCCGCTCTGGATGCATGTGCTCACAGACACGCACAGTTCATCCTCTCTCTCTCTCTCACACACACACACAAACACAGCAACAGTCCCCTGAGAGACTGCAGCACCTCCCTTACGGACCCACTGCAACTTCACGCTTCCCATTCTTCATTTCACTTCAGAAACAAACAGACATATTCAGGTCTAGCAGCAGCCAGGCGTGTGGTCAAATTAGCACAGGTTTATAATGCAGATATGCAAAAGAGCATAAGCTAAGATGATTCAATACTGAGTGTAAATAAAAATGCCAGATTCAAAATGCTAGTTCTCTTTCTTTGCTCTTCATGTATTACATCGAGTCTCGAAATCCAGTCTTGCATCCAGAGAGTGAGCGGCTTGAGCAGCAGAGATAGATGGTATAGACTCATTAGTGAGTCAGGCAAGTATGAGGGGAAAAGTGCTGTTAATTATGATTATGACACTATAATTCGCATGTTAAGAGCCGAAGAGAAATACGTGTATAGTTCAACTCCAGTATAGATTAATGTTCAATTTTTCTTATATTTAAGAGGTCTTAGGTCTGTGTTGCTGCATGCTGCTGCTTTGTTTTTCAAAGGTGTGCAATCACATGCAATTAAATAATAATGTTCAGTAATAATTCATTACATAGGCCTATATGTCTAAAAATAGATTTTTACGGTATCTAAAGAAACAGTGAGCACTGATGCTTGTTTAAATGTTGCTATTTTGTGTGGTCGTTTGACAGTGCGTTGCTGTATGATTTCTAAATTGAATTATTTTAATATGCTCATATGCAGTTGCTAGGACATTACCAGTGTCCAACGTGTAGCTCAGGTCACTTTAAAATACTATTATATTTTATTAATAAATTAGTAATTAACATCTACATAGCAATAAAATATATTTAATATATCATAAGCATATTCATTAAAATATAAAAAATATTATACAGTATATTAGTGCTGTCAAATAATTAATCGTGATTAACTGCATACAAAATAACATTTTTGTTTGCATAATATATGCGTGTATGCGTATATGCAATAATAAATATATGTAACATGTTTAAGTATGATATGTCCTATTAACAATTATATCATGCATAAAATATGTAATATGACAACTTTATATTTTAAATTGTTTCATTACTTTATGTCGTCTTTATATAAAATGTTTCGTATTTGTTTGTTAGTTTTAAAATGCTGTATATATAATATTTTAAATTAATAGATAGATATTCCAATACACATTTCAATTGACATTTGTAATCAGATGTGACTGACTCTGAAAGCACATCTTGTGGGATCTATACGAGCAGCAGCAGCAGCAGCAGCAGCTGTATTAGCGCAGAGGAGGCGCTTCCCCTTTAATTTGCCCACGCTGTACAGCGGTAAGGAGTGGTGGTGAGCAGCAGCGCAGATCACTGTAGTCCCTTTGTATGCGCAGCAGTGCCCAACTGCAGCCTGTACCGCTCGCGCTTACACGAGAATTATGAGTAAAAGACGAAAAGTTGGACTTTGACATGAAATGGCTCGCTCGCGCCGCCGCCACTCCCTAAAATGAACGAGGAGAGAATGAACAAGTAAGCGCACGAGGAATCCCTGTGCATAAGCCGATGGATATTTTGCATCTTGAAAGCAACACTTCGGGAAGGTTGACTTTTTATTTTCATTTTTTTTTTAAATGCATGCTTTGATGCATCAATGCCTTGAGTGAAACGAAATGCGTGAATGCCGTTAGCACAGTAATGCATGGGCATGCTTTGATCATCCACCTAGAGAGAGGAACCTATTGCTGAAGCATGTCACTGCAGACACCCCGCGCTTGCTTGAAGGGGTTAAAACACTGATCACAGCCGGTGTGATGTGTTTTTCATGGGTGCATGAGCCTGGAATCTGAATATGTGTCCTGTAATAAAAAACAAAAGCAAAAACGTTGTTTTCGGGCAATTGGATAACACCTTAAAAACGGACGCTGTCTTTGCGCAACGGAAAAAACCCAAACAAACAGCGAAATTATGACTGGGAACATCTGAAACGTGATGCTCTATGGATTTCTGCCCGTAAGATGAGCGCGTTTGCTCAACAACAAGATGTTGCCACTCCTCAGAGCATCAATTTGGCCAGCAAACTCGAGCGGCCACACGTATTCAGACAATTCTCCTCGGTCTCTTGTGTTAAATGTTACTATCTTGTGTAATGTGAGCATGTTTGAGGCGACGCCCAATGCAAACAGCTCCCCTGTTTCTTTGCAGATCTCTGAATTGAGTCGAGACAACACTGTGAGGACACAGGGGGCGTCAGATTTTGCTGACCTTAGCATCTTTGTACCGTTTCAATGGGAAGCTCTTTGCAAATAACGCCTTAAGGGAGTCCCCTTCGCTTTGGCTCCGTTCGTTTCTTTGAGGCACGCTGCTGTGTGTTTCCCGTTTGTCCTGAAGACGCACACGGCTGGATTTATTCGCGTCCGGCGCGGCAGGTCTGGCGCAGCGATTGGGAGGAAGACCGGGATCATTGCAGTACCTGTAATGAATGGCTGCTGAAAGACAACACTGACCCTGGCAATGAGACGTTTTATTAGTCCTGCCGGTGTCATGTAAACATAATCATCTGGCAAATGATTTCTCTGGCGCTTTGGGGACTCTTGACGCTTGCAGGTAAGCTTGCGTAACCTATTCTTTGCTTATTGCAGTAGTTGTGGATGCTGAGCTGACTGACTTCTTGGAAGCTTGAAGTAGTTATTGTGTTTTCTAATCTAAGTAGCACACTGATTATGCTTAATTAGTCACACTGCAATGATTCATATGTTTGTCTCTTGTTTAGATCAACACCTCCAGCTAAAAAAAGACATCCTAAACCAGCCTAAGCTTGTTTGCTGGTCTTAGCTGGTCTCTCATGCTGTTGGATGTTTTAGAGCACTTTTCATCTGCTCAGACTGAGTAACCAGCTGTCTTGTCGGCTAAACCTACTGAGCAACAGCTTAGGCAGGATGGGAGACCAGCTTGAGACCAGCCTAGCAAACTGTGTGAGGCTGGTTCAAGCAGTAGGGGCACTGGCTGCTGTTAAATGCACAATAATATTCCAATATTGATCAGAATGTGGTTATATTCCCATTATGCACACATTAAACTGATATTAATCAATATTCTGGTTTCTATAAATCTTAATATGCCTAAGCATATGTCAAATTATCCAAATTGCAATTTGTGGATCATGTAAACATCACCAGATATTGCACATTTTCTTATATATGCAAATATAAATCTACATACACACATCTGCAAAAAGTCATGCTATTGAGGAAACATTAATGGAGCAATGTGGTCTTCCTAATTCATTACATTTAAAATAAATTACTGTTCCAAAAGCATGTAAAAGTCTTTTTCCGACTACAGCCCTAAATGGTATACACTATACAGACCTTACTTGGAAAATTATGTGCACATAAACGCATACATATATATTTGTCTTACCTACTGATTGGGGAACTAAGGTAGACAGTGTTGCATTTCTTCAACTTTTCTATCGCAAGTAGTCTTGCTGTCTTGGCGAAATGCATTTGGGGAGGTTTTGGAATATCTAATTATGATTTAAGTGCACTCAGGCTGTTATTAGATTTACAGTGCATAATTGAATCCTAAGAGGAATGATACAGTCTTGCCATGGCAAGTATTGATCTACTTGGCAGATAAAAGCAACTACAATGTGTAAAGTGGTCAGGCTGACATCTCCATATGATTGATAGGCGTTTTTAGATGCCCTGGTTTTCTAGAGCCACACTTTATGTGTATTTCCTCAGCAGTGATGCTTTGGGTTTTTGTGCAGTGCTTTGAAGTCTGTCCACTTTCATTTTAGATTTGATGGTGTTTGAATAACTTGCTATATCAGTTCAAAAACGAAACGAGTGCTTTATGCATTGTGTTGCGGAATCCAAATAAACTCACAGTAGAGTACAATGAATGTGTGTCCACTAAGCACATTGCATTCTTGAATGTATGTTGGCCTGAGTAATGTTTTCTTCTGCTTTACATTTCTTTCAGTGTTTGCAAGAGGGAGGTGTTAAGGAGTGAAAGGAAGCCGCCAAATTTCCTTCCCACAGACTTTTAGAGGCAACACTGTCGCATCCTGACCCCAAACTGCAGGTTGCATTGGTTCACAGCATGACTGTTGCCACAGGCGACCCAGTTGATGAAGCCGCAGCTCTCCCGGGTCAGCCACAGGACACGTATGACCCGGAACCAGACCATGAGTGCTGCGAAAGGGTGGTCATTAACATCTCTGGCCTGCGCTTTGAGACGCAGCTCAAAACTCTGTCTCAGTTCCCAGAGACATTGCTCGGGGACCCCAAAAAGAGAATGCGCTACTTCGACCCTCTGAGGAACGAGTACTTTTTTGACAGGAACCGGCCAAGTTTTGATGCCATTCTCTATTACTACCAGTCAGGCGGCAGGCTGCGGAGGCCTGTCAATGTGACACTTGATATTTTTTCTGAGGAGATACGTTTTTATGAGCTCGGGGAGGAAGCCATCGAGATGTTCAGGGAGGACGAAGGATTTATTAAGGAGGAGGAGAAACTCCTGCCGGAAAATGAGTTTCAGAGGCAGGTGTGGCTGCTCTTTGAGTACCCTGAGAGTTCAGGGCCTGCCCGGATTATTGCCATCATCTCCGTCATGGTCATCCTCATATCTATAGTCAGTTTTTGCCTGGAGACACTTCCAGTGTTTCGCAGTGAGGACCTGGACCCGCATAAAATTACCATGAGCTCCAACTCCACAAACAGCTACACATCCACCTATTTTACTGACCCCTTCTTCATCCTGGAGACCCTTTGCATCATATGGTTCTCCTTCGAGTTCCTGGTGCGTTTCTTTGCGTGTCCCAGCAAAGCGGGCTTCTTTGTCAATATCATGAACATTATTGATATCGTGGCTATAATACCTTACTTTATCACCTTGGGCACCGAGCTAGCAGACAAGCCGGAGGATAGTCAGCAAGGCCAGCAAGCCATGTCGCTTGCCATTTTGAGGGTCATCAGATTAGTGCGAGTCTTCAGAATCTTCAAACTGTCCCGGCACTCAAAAGGGCTGCAGATTCTCGGGCAAACACTCAAGGCCAGCATGAGGGAGCTCGGGCTGCTCATCTTCTTTCTCTTCATCGGAGTCATCCTGTTTTCCAGTGCTGTCTACTTCGCCGAGGCAGACGAGCCTGACTCACAGTTTATTAGCATTCCCGATGCCTTTTGGTGGGCCGTGGTCACCATGACAACAGTAGGGTACGGTGACATGGTACCAACGACCATCGGAGGCAAGATTGTGGGATCCCTGTGCGCTATCGCTGGTGTACTGACCATCGCCTTGCCCGTGCCTGTCATAGTCTCCAACTTCAACTACTTCTACCACCGAGAGACGGAGGGCGAGGAACAGGCCCAATATCTTAACGTGACCAGCGTCCCCAAGATAGACTCCTCGGAGGACCTCAAAAAGAGCCGCAGTGGGTCAACCATGAGCAAATCTGACTACATGGAGATCCAAGAAGCTGTGAACAACAGCAACCAGGACTTTCGAGAGGAGAACATCAAGACCGGCAACTGCACCCTAACCAACACTAACTATGTTAACATCACCAAAATGCTTACAGATGTATAATCAGTTTGAGCTGCCTTGAAGATGAAGGTGAAATAAAGTAGGGGAGTGCAAACTTCCCTCCCCCCTGGTTTTGAAGTCTTCAGAGGCCTCTTGCAAGGGTTTTAAGACTGGAGAACTGAAATGTGTCCAATTGAGTGAAGGATCGGTAAAGAAGACCTCTCCATCATTCCATCCCCATCATTCCCTGTCGCAAGTTCTGGAAAACTTGATCGCTGGGAGATGTTGTTTTGCATCCTCGTGTTCAGTGTCTGCATGGAGTTTGTCTTTTTCTGTGTGACTGTTCTAGTAGTTGTTCTGCTTGCAACAGTAGCCAAATCGTAGCCTAATCAATAGATGCAAGCGTAGCATAAGAGGGACCAATTCTTGACTCCCATTCGCCCATTCACTGCCAACCTGAAGACCCCTTGAGTGTATTTGTACCTGGGAAGAACAGCAATTTTGTCACTCCAAATTGATTAGTGGCTTTAAAACACGGAGGAGTTGATGTATATTCGTGAAGAATCACCATGGGGGATGTATTTCTCTGTGAATGCACAAAACGCTGCCTGTCCTGCCAACCGCAACATCGTACCACATGAGGTACACAAAAATGTTACATTCCATCTTGTGACGGAGAAATACATGCATGACCAATCTCGGGGGCATGGAGAGCCGGTTAAACTGCCCCTTTTCTCTATCTCTATGACCATTTTACCCTCTTTTGCTGCCTAGGATCTCAGTGTGTCCCATGTTAGAGTTAACAGACCTGAAAGTGGAGCGAAGGTTGTTTTGAAGTCGTCCATTTTTCCATCGTCATCATTCCACTATACTGCATGAGCAGCTGCCCTCCATTGCATCATTTCTTCACGTCACTTACTTTTCCCAGCATTGTAAACTTCCAAGCATTCCATGTGTATGAGAAATGTCTTTTGTAACAACGATCTACCCCTAAAAGCGCCTGACAGGGGGGCTGCGGGAGTGTAGATATTTTACTGTGACATTGCAGCCAACCACAGCAAAACTCACTAAATCAGGTCACCAAAGATGAAGTTCACTGCCGTTATTTATTGCATTTTTATGTTCTTTTTACATTTTAGTGCCATTTCATGGTGCATCCTGCTCATAATATGATGCTGGAGAATTTGGATAAAACTTGTATGAAAATGATGCTTCCTTGAATAGCTTTTGTAAGAGATGATAGGAAATATTCTACTACTTTTGTGGTGCATGTCGGGTACACATTCCTTGTAGCATGCATGTAGTAAGAATGATACTTACGAAACTAGGAATAAGTATTCATATCTTTATCAATATAAATATTTTTCTCTGTGAGATTAACGGTATGTGCTATATTATAAATGCTTGTTTTTTGTTTTAAGGTTGCAAGATTTTGCAAGTTGTTTTATATGTTAGTAGGCTAATACATTAGATATAGTGTAATAGCCCACTTTCAGGGTCGAATACCATGAAGGTTGCTCATTTCTTAGTTAGGAGGGAGAGTGAGATGCACCAATTAAAACGAGCATTTCAAAGCACCACATTTGGATATGGGGGAGATCTAACTCTGCAAAATCTCAATTCCTGATTTAATAACAAGGGATTCTCATGATTTTGTGATACATTTGACACGTCTAGTCTGTATCTTATCCTTATAACAAAATTATCTGTTACACTGATGTTAAAGACCTCATGAAATCATTGAGCATTCATTGAGAAATCAAGCATTCTTTATTTTTTAAGTATGTTAAGATATAATCCAAATGGTCAGCCTTTCTAAGAACCAAAATACTGATTATATAATCTATTTAGGGGCATTTAAAAAAAATGCTCCCAAGAATCAGAAAGTCTCCTTTCCAACTAGTTTTGGCTGGTTAGTCCCCAGTTAACCCCTGCTGGTAAATAATATAACTACACCATTATGCATATGCAAATGTATATATCTCAATTAAAATGTAGCCATATGTGCTTATGAAATCATATTTTTTTAAGCAACAAATAAATCACAAAAAAAACAAAACATTTTATTAATTTTTTACGCTTGCAACTAATTTTATTTATTTATTTAATATGTATTTATTTATTGTTTTGTTGTTTCTTTCTCCAATCTTTAGTCATGGCATTGTTTTTTGTAAAACCATTTCATGAGGTCTTTAAAAAATAGCAGAAAACCTGTGGTTCAGGACCTATGCAATTTATAGTCAAGAAGTAAAAAAGCTCTGGTAACTAAACATTACATACCCTACCACCCCAGTTTAAACGTGCTGATATGCCCATGGTTTTTCTCAGAATTAGAATTACTTCACTGCCAAAATTTTTGGCAGATCTCCCTGCCTCTATGTTTGCTGTTTTGCTGTAGGCCTCCAGCCACCAAAGCTACGCAAATTCTCTCCGAAAACTTTAAAAAGCCTATCAGTGAGGCAGCACTGCCATATCCAGGAGCGCGGTGCGCCATTCACTCCACCCTTTCCAAATGGCCTGATAACACTTTTACTTCCAGAGCTTCAACAACTGAAGGTTGGGGTATGCAATGCTACTTGCTTTCACCAGTTTTAAGAAAATGTTCAGAGAAAGCAGAGGTTGCTTAAGGTTACTTAGAAAAGTGAGCGACATATCACAGCCAATGCTTTTATGTTTAGCCTTAATGAATGGGACACTGAAGAGAATGTGATAAGCCCAACTCAGTCTCACGACCAATTTGTACGTATTCATATTTGTACGATTTGTCTATACCCCAGTGATGGCTAGTTTAGGGGTGGGGTTAGGTGTAGGTCATTCGTACAAAAATTGCATGAATTTGTAAGAATTAGACACCTCGTAAAATATGTATGAATTAATGTGAGATTGGCTCTTAAGCCACTTAAAGTCAACACGAAGCAGTTCACAACCCATTGTACTTGTATAATGTGACACATTTCTCAGCAAAATTATTTTTGATGAGAAAAAATGTTGGGCGGTGAATTGTATGAAAAGGACACGAAAGTAGTTTATTTGTCGTAGTTTAAGGTATTTATTCATACATAAAATTATTTTGCATCCATTCCCTCATCACTTTTGTTTTTTTTTTTCCGAAGAAAAGCATAGTTTAGAACCGCAGTAGGTTTTTCGTCCTCCTCTCAAACTTACCGATTGCATCACATTCCGACTGTATATCGTACATAAAATACGCCACTCTGAGGAAGCTTGTCAGACGCCTCAGGAAAACAGACCTTATCAATGTTATTTCTTTCAGTGTGCGTTGTCGAATGCATGCAGAAGCCCTTTTATATTGGATGTCCGTGCAAAGGATGGTATGCAGTAATTGGACAAGCCCTTTTACACTGCCAGGGCTACGAGTCGAAGGGATTCTTAATAAGATGTCGCAAGCGTTTAATAGCGAAACACGCCGAACTGATGCTCTCAAAGTATCACATTTAATAGCGTCTCCATAGCTGCCTCGTTCTGCCTGAAATTGCGAATATATTGTTTTGAAATATATTCACTACGACAGTCAGTCTGTACATTTGTAATACTCTAGAGATTTCGAATACTTTAAACGCCTGTACGCGAGCTTTGTGACATTACTTTCGAAGAACCCGCTGCTTTCATTGTTGTCTTAACACAAGCTATAGCTTTATAAAACACCTTCGCCGTGTAACGCAGTTTCTTAATAATCGATAAATCCACAGCTGCAATTATATCCTTTAAACCTTATCCAAATCTAGATGTATTGTAGTATTAGTATACTTCATATACGTTAAGCACAAACACTGAGAGAAAAAAAAGAACCTGTAATTATCATAGAAGCTTTGCCTATTGACTATTGCGGTATATAAATGTATCAACAATCAAACCACGCCTTTATATCTAATCAATATTCAACTGAATGTCATTACAGGCTTTACTGTTCACACTCAGGCATGACTTATGGATAAAAAAGCCCTCATTTGCTATAAACATGTACATGCAATATGGACATACAGTGTATATATATTATGGGCGGACGAATGAACAAACAGATAGATGAACAGACCAAGACTGAGAGGACAGATGAGCAGAAGTGATTCAGAAACAGATCATAACAGAGGTGTTTTGGGGTTGATGGAGCTCTGAGCTCGCATCTCATCTTGTTTTGAAGTGAAAGTTAGGCCTTGTTCACACTGCACATTAATCCGGTTTGTTTTCCAAATCCAGTTATTTTGGGCCGACTGTCTGCTCTGCTGTGTTTAAAGTGACTGGATCGGTCGGTATCTAGCAAAGTGTATCTATATTGCTGTCTATGGTAATGACTTTAGCATTAGCATGATGCTAAGCTAACCATTTTTTGTCGTATACTGTGTATTTTATTCGTCCAGTGCATTCATTTTCTATGTAGCATATCATAAATTCCACATAGTTCACATGGGGGACAAAAACATGAAAATGGGTGACCTGAATTATGAAAAACATTGATATCCGATCTGACTATTCATACCATTGTGAAAAAGAAGTGTACTTAATTGTATTAAACGTGTACCTCTAAACTAAAAAGTATATTTTTACACATCTACACTTGCAGAAATGATATATGTGCTTATATTAATATCTGAACTTGCAAAAGAGATTAATATTGTTACTTTCAGATATTACTTAGTATAAGATATAAGGCCACTTAAATAATAGGCCACTTAAGTGTACTTAAAGAAAATGTCATTACTGTGTTTCTTAACACACCTAAATTGTGTGTTAAAGAAGTGCACTTTGTAATAATTGTAATGTCAGATGAAAATGGTACAGTTGTTTAAATAATTGATTTAATAATGTTTTATTATGCTTTAAAGTACACTTTTGTATTTGAATACTGTTAAGTATTTGATTATAATTTGAACTGTAGTGTTATTTAATATAACATTAATATATTTTAAATGTAATCAATTTCAATTTTACCATTAGAAATGTTATGAATATATTTAAAAAATTCTGTGTATATATGTATTTATATAAAATTGTAATTAATCGCATCAAAAAAAAAAATGTTTACATAACGTGTGTACTGTGTATATTTATGTATATATAAATGCACACACATACATGTATATGTTTCAGAAAAATGTTACGTTTATATGTAATTTATATATACATAATATATATCATACATAATATGAGTATAAATATATACATCTAAATATTTTCAATATATATATTGTATGTGTGTGTAATTATATATATTTTACACTTCAGATGACCTTTGAATGTGATTTAGATCTATTTTGATCTATATTACTTGCTGAAAAAATAAATTTTTGCTGTCTGTGTGAACAAGGCCTCATGATGAAACTATGAATGGTAAAGCTCTGAGTGCTTGTAAAAGCAGGTTATGTCTGTGGAGATGCTCTTGATGAGAGTCAGCGGATAAGCTGAGATATTAGGTGTTGGTCTGCATGTGTCTAAGTGTATATGTGACATTGTCCCCACATTATCATCCAGGAGGCCTGATCTTTCATTTCTTGTACAGACCTTTTGTTTTCTAGGGTAAAGACAAAAAAAAAAAACTTTCTAAAAAAACTGAGCACAATAACACAACCAAGAACCAAGAGACAGAGGACTCGATACATTCTCTGGATGTGATAAATGACATGCACTTTACAAGGACCACTGGACGCTTATGCTAAACCTAAAAGACAATCTTGGAAAGAGAACAAGAGATGCATCTTTTCCTTCCAAAAGATTATAACTGTAAAGAGATCTATCAATAATGATTATGAGGATGAGTATATTATAAATCATAATAAGCTTACAATGGCTCTTTGTCTCTTTAATTCTGGGATGATGGTGATGTTGGCTGATTCATTCATCAATCTATTAGTGGTTACAGGCTGATTCATTTGAACACTGTTTTATCTAATTTTATTTCATATTAATGCTTCATGTTACATGACCTAAAACTTGTGAATCTAAATTGTTTTTTGTTTGTTTGTTTTATTCAATGTTTTTTTCATGACCTTCTCTTACTTAATTTAATTTTATTATGTTTCACATGCTCATTGTCACAAATTTGCCTAACAAACTAAAATAGTGAATATATTTACTATTATGAATCTAGATTCAGTATATATATATATATATATAAGATGTTTATAAACAAATTTTGGGAGAAGCCCGTACAAATGATTAGTCACAGCTGACGCCTCGTTCCCCAATCAGTCTATTATCTGATTACCCTATCAGAGCTCAGAGGTTTTCCTTTAAATAGAGCGAACTCCCCTTCTCTGGTATTTCGTTCTTTGCATCCCTCAACCTCCCCTTACTCTGCCTTTAGACCTCACCACGCCGAGCTCTGTCCAACCCTCGCCGCCAAGGGGTTAAAATCCCTAGGGCTCTGAGTCCGCCGAGCTCCCAGCCCTCTCCCCGGACAGCACGCCAAACACGCTTATTCTATTCGATTATGAATGAGGAAGTGTGAACTTGTGAAATATAATTAGATTTATCTCATTTTATTTTTACCTAATTATAATATTTTTATTTATGTATTTGTATTATTATTTTTCAAATGACCTAAAAATATTGATTGTGTTTGAGATTTGTTTTTATTCAATGTTGTTTTTAACCTTGACATATTTTATTTTATTTTATTTTTCATTTGCTTAATGTCACAAATGTGCCTTTTAGATAATGAACTAAAAATAGGGAATCTAGATTCATAGATTTTTTTTTTTAATTCGATGTTGGTTTTAACCTTATTTTATTATTTATTTTTACATGATATAAAAGTAGTGAATCTAGATTGTGTTTGAGATGCCACGCTGGTTTTAATCTTCTCTACCTAATTGCGATATTTTATTTATTTATTTATTTTTTAAGTTTTATTTTTATTTAATTTATATGTTCAGTGTCAGCAATTTTTTAAATAAATATTTATTTCAAAAAAAAAAAAAAATTCCACTGTTATGTGCATATATATATATATATATATTTATATTTTTTTTTTTTTTTTTTTTTTTTTTTTTTTTTTTTTTTTTAATAGATAATAATCTTAGATATTTTATTATAGTATCATTATTTTATAGTTTATTTTTTATAGTTTTTTTTTCATGTTAATCAGTAAGTTGAAATGGTGTCTAAAGTGGAAGTAGTACATGAGTTTCTAAGAAGTTTTAAAAAGCCACCACTTTTTGCTGTACACCAGGCTATTATACCTCTTTCTGTTGCAACTGAACGCTAGCGAGCAGAAAGATCCGTCCAAATGCATTGTGTTGTGCTCTTAAGTGAAGCAAATTGCACTCTATGTTGCACAGAGAAAGCAAAGTCATCTATTTATAATCCACTCCTTATGGGGCAATGCATAACCTGTGGGAGAGCAAACATTTCCAGCTTCCCTCAACAGTCGAAGATCTCACCTTCCACCTGCCCGTCTGTTCAGCTCAGCTGCTCCAAACCTGCCCAACACCATTACCACCGCTACAGACGCCTCTGTACTCCCATTGTTTGTGAGGAGGGATGATGAGATTGCATGCAGTAGACAGGAGTCCTGGCAGCTGATGGCTGTTGATCCAAAAACACCATCTGAGGGAGAATCTAACGCTCTCTTTCTGAGCCAAATTTAAAATGCAGCAGTCATTGCATCATTATTAGAATATATTAGTTATTTCAGTCATTTATACAAAGGATGCTTTTACATTCAGCATATCATTTTAAAGGATAACAAGTACTACAAACTGTGCTAAAAAGCACCCTTTTCCCACAAGGGTTGCCACATCAGACATACACCACATACAAATAGGCCATATATGAGTATTTAACTTGTCCATTTACCATATTTTAGATGCAGTTGGTATGCTAATAAAGCACCTGCTAATTTCCTCTGCTTGTCCCGTTGAGACACCCCTGTTTCACCCCTGCTCGGTAACTATGTGCATGTGGCCAGTGAAAGTAGGACAGGGAGCTGTTGGGAAGAGTCCGCTGGGATCTGAAGCCTTACAGCTCGATGAATGCACAGCAGTGTCTGAGAGAGCAGCTAGTTTCTAACACCTTGCTAATAGCAATTCATCATCTTGTGTTCCTCATTAGCTGAGCAAAGAAAGTGGCTAGAGCCCTACAGAAGCTGTGAGAGGTGATCTGATCATCATTAATAACAGCCAGTGGTGTTACTGTATCTACAAAATCTTTTTTTCTTTTTTTTTTTGTCAATTGGAATAAAACTGCAATAAAATATAAAAAGGTGAGTGAAACAAACTTAAAATAATAATAATAAAAACAACTTTACAAATAAGAACTGTAAAATAATTTTAAGCACTGAAATCAATAAAACTGACATTGAAATACATTAAATCTCAATAGAAGTGTTAAATACTTACGATATACTTTTAATAAATTATACAAAAATAGTATGAATAATAATAATAATAATAATAATAATGATAAAAGCAAATAATAAAATTGCTTAGACCCAAACTGAAATTAAAATAGAAACTGAAAATATAAAAAAAATTGATAAATTGCATCCAAAATAAACGTTTTTGTGTACATAATATATGTGTGTGTGTTGTGTATATTTATTATATACATACATGCATGCATGTATTTAAGAAAAATATGTTGTTTTTTTATTAGTGCTGGGCAATACAATATTGTTTACATAATATATGTACTGTGTACATTTATTATGTATGTATAAATACACACAAATGCATGCATATATTAATGTTATATTCATATATTAAATATATATTTTATATAAAATAAATGGTATGGAAATAAATAAATATATATATATACTAAGTTCACGCACATATGTTATGTTCACAAAAACTTTTATTTTGGATGTGATTAATCGCTCAGCACTATAATATGTACATACAGCATAATGATATAAATATACTCAAATAAAACTGATTACAGTGTGTGCACTGAAAAAATTATTCATATCATTTGCTAAAGTAAAGTTTTGAGGTAAACGGTTGCAATCAATTTAATTTATCTAAATAAACAGATTTAGTTGACTCATTTAAATGTAGCTCAAATAAATTGTATGCAGCCACCTTAACTTACCCTAAAACAATTTAGTAGCATTTTGTGTGTGTGTGTGTGTGTGTGTGTGATATGTCTTCAGCACTTGGGGGCAGTCGTGGCCTAATGGATAGGGAGTTGGGCTTGTAACCCAAAGGTCGCGGGTTCGACTCCCAGGTCCGGCAGGGATTGTGGGTGGTGGGAGTGAATTCCCAGCACTCTCTCCACCTTCAATACCACGACTGAGG
>JAUMHE010000080.1:3263755-3286326 GCA_032359235.1 Enteromius mattozi
AAATGCAGAGCACAAATTCCAAGTATGGGTCACCATACCTGGCCACAAGTCACTTCACTTTCACTTTCACTTTCACTAAAATACTTTTCACTTGCATTTCTCACCACAAGACTCATTTATTAAGTAATCTATTTTATCCCTGAATGTTATGATTTCGAACTTGTTTTGTACAGCTGTGTATCCAGAAGTGCAGGATTAATCTCTCTTCCACTTTGTTTTAATTTTCATGCTGGCTCTACTGAACGATGCATTATTTGAACTGCCTGATAAGTATTATTTAAGCTTTGAAATTTATATATATATATATATATATATATATATAGTTGTATGATGAACTGTTTTTAGGCATAGGGGGTGCTGATGAGCACTATTCTTTTAACTGTGTTAAATGTGTGTCCAAAATAGTGCAACAGTGGGGTTTAAAAATAAAAATTAATTTTATACATAGGGGAAATTATTTTAATGATAACATATAAATTGTTTACAAATGATAACAACCCTACTGTGATAATGTTGTTAATTGATGTTATATACTTTTGTTAAAGCCGTCAACCAGCATGATTACAATTTATTTTTAAAATAAGCATCTCAGACAGAGGAATCACTGGTGAAAAACTACATTTCCCATGATCCTGCAAAACAAAATCCACCGATCAGAGACTAGCAACTACTTTGCCTGCCCACTCCCATGATAGTGTACATAGACAATCTGCCTCACTAAACATAAATGATGAACAGTTTAAATGTTTTAATTCAACTATGCCACTCACAATGCTTTGTAGGTTTTGACTATATTAAGGCTTTTAAATATAAAGTATATTCTGACATTGCCTTTTTACCTGATATAGGTGTGTAATGTTGTGAACAACCAAGTGGCTGGTTGGGTGCTTATAACTTTAATGAAGACTTTTTAATGCTTATGAGAAAAACAAATGTGAGAAATACTCACCAAGCCCACTGAAAATGGTTTGAAAATTGGTTGAGTGCTGTTTTGTGAGAAGAAAACTTCATTTGCTTACTACACTCGATGGCCACATTAGCGCCCCCTCAAAATAAAAAGGTGCATGACACCCCTCAGCAGTGCCAGAAATACTGTCTTCCTGCATGCATGTCACGGCTCCACAAAACCTGCATGTAACCTTAAGTGATGTGATATCACAGACCCTAATGCAGCTGCTCAAGATTATTCTGAGTCTGGTGAGGAAGTGCAGAGACCACAGTGGATCAATATCTCTTCAGGTTGATGGTAATTGATAAAGGCTCTGGCCTTTACTCCCGTTCACCTCTAGCACAGCAGAAGAGTAAATGATAGTTCAGATAAACTACTCTTCATTTCTGCAACCCAAAACCATAGTACTACAGAAATGTTTTGCTTGGATGTCGAAATACAATGTATTCAATTAAAGTGTCCCTTTAATGGGTAATGACAGGTTCATATTTTTGGTGAAAAACATTTTAAAAAACGACTCGTTTCAATGATTCAGAGTTGACTCTTTCTTTTGAGAGACTTTATGCACAGTGCACTTTCAGATTTAAAACTTTGCTGGATGTTTTCATTACAGCTGTGTTACACACTACATGAAAAAAATCCATAATAGGGGCACTTTAACATTTAAACATATGTATTTTACATAGCTTCCAAATTCTGTTGAGACTGGATAATTTATAGTTAAACCCAAAATGTAACTTTTCTGTATTTATAAATCTAAGATATTTTTAATGCTAGTTCTCCAAATACTAAACAAAACATCAGACATATAATAGTATTAGCACTGTATTTCCTGGCCTATATATTTAGAAGCATGTACCATGAATATTTAACTGAATTTATAATGGGCCTACTAGATAAAAATCTCGTCATGCATTTGTGAAAAAGCTCCAAGATTAATTAATTTATTTGTTAATTCATTAATTTAGTTATTTTTAGGTTCTTCTGTAATGCACTTAATGTTTCTTTTCTAAACACTGACACTGAAGAAAGAGCACTGATCAAACTGATAAAGCTGTAAATAACTAATATTTTGCTGTAAACCAATTAAAATAGCCAACTCAGTGTTTGATTGATGCAATTTTTTTGTCAAACCGACTAAAGATGGGAAGCGTGCATTTTCACCAATATGTATATGCTTGTATAGATGTTTATTTGTTTTTGTTTTTGTTTTTTTCAAGTCCTAATGTCATATGACTTAAAAATCTATGAGAATCTGGATTGTTTATTTATTTATTTATTTCATTCAATGCTAACTTTATAACCTTCTCTTACCTAATTGTATTTTATTTTTTCACTTGACCTAAAAATAGTGAATCAATGTTGGTTTTAACCTTCTCTTACCTATTTGACATATTTTATTTTATTGTTTTCCACATGCTCAATGTCATAGATATGCCTTTCAAATAAATACTGTAACTAATTACTGTATAGTGACTCTAGATTCATAGAATACTTTTAGATTTATTATATATTGGATTTATCCTTATTTTATTCTATTTAAAAATAAATAAAATATTTGTTTTTACTGATTTTTTACACTAAGAAGTCTCAATTTCTTTCACATAAAAAATAAATAAAAAGGCAATTGTGACTTGTTTCTCAATATTCTGGCTTTTTTCTTGCAATTCTGCAACAGTCCTTTTTCCCTCAAAATTGGACTTTAAAATTCAAGAAACAATTAAGAATTGCAAGATATAAATTCAGAATCGCATATTTATATCACACAACTGAAAAAAAATAAATAAATGAACAAATAAATAAATTGACATTCAAAATTGTGAAATAAAAAGTATCAATTATGTTGTTGTTTTATTATTATTATTTAGCAGCAAACAAGCTTCCAAACTTTCCTCAACAAGGCTGCACAGTGTGTATACGCCTTTATAAAGAAAAGTTTTATGAAACACAAGTTTGGAGAGAAAAAGCAGACAGCAGAGCAAAGTAGAGAGTGCTTAAGCCAGAGTGGAAATTGCTAGAATAAAATAGTCATTGACTGCTAATGGTCACTCAGCACAACATCATCTACTTCAGCTCTAATATGAGAATCTGAATCTAATCTGAGAGCTCAGTGAGGAGAGAAAAGCAGAATGGATCGAATTAGACATGATGGATTGTGGTGCTCCATTGTGAAAGAATGGATGAGTCTGCATTGAGAAGATTGACACACTATCAATATCCTTTCAGGCCATGAAAAAAAAATGCAATGTCATAGAGGTTAGATTTTTTTAAGTTGTGAGCTTTTCCATCTTTTTTTATCACCATACATGGGAAAACTGGCAAAGACAGGAAGAATACGAGAGAAAAATAGAGAGTAAGTCATCATAGAAGAGAGTATGCTACTGTAAAATATTCATGGCTTAGGATATTTTAAGACCGATCCTGTCTGCTGGGATGAGATGAGAATACATGAAATGACTTAGTGCCGTCATATTCTCTGTCACACACTGTAAATCAAGACCTCCTCCTCCTGAAATGAGCCACACCAAACATTTGCTGTGAATTTGTGTGTTTATTCAGTTTGAACTGATACTGATACTGAGTGACATTTCAGTAGGCCTCAACTCCTGCAACCAGCAGGCCTGAATATTCATATACACGCTGTTATACATTTTCATTTTTAAAAGCTATTCTAATGCAGAGAATAAAAGCAGCATGAAAACAATGGATGTTCCACATTTATTTCTTCTTGTGTTCTCCTACAATATGTAAAAAATAAATAAATAAAAAAAATTGGTAACACTTTACTTGAGTCCTTACTGAATCACACGCACACATTAGATTAGATTAGATTTCATAAATAATTGTGAACAAAGTTAAAATGCAAGAGATAATTTCTAATTTCTTTTTACATCCTATATTGCATTATAAATTCATTACAAAAATATTTAATGCATTGACTATGCCTTGTATGCACCGTGTGAGATCATTAACAATTAACCAGTTTAAATAATATTTTGATAATGTAATACTGATCTATTCATTGTTACAACTTTAGAAGGTGTGACACATTAAAATAGATCACAAACAACATTTTCAGTAAAAGGTTATTATAGTGCATAACGTGGTTATAATTATTTATGAAAATATGTATTTATTAGCTATAAATAGCCTATACTATATATAGAAGTGTCTATATACAGTATCTATAGTATCTGTCAATGTACAAAATAAGAAAGAAAGAAAGAAAGCGTTGTGTCTATGGGATTTAAATACAATGTAATTTGGCCAACAAATAGTTATAGTAATATAACATTAAATCATTAACAACAACCTGAATTAACTTAAACACCCTCATCCAAGAGAAATATAGGATGAATTTATTCTGACAGGGTCCATATATTATTATTATTAACAAGTCAGACAAGTCGGTCTTAAACCACTAGTTCATCTCACCATGACTTCATTCACTCTGACAAATGTAAAAGCGGCATGTCATTAAGAATCATATAATTCATGTCGCTAGTCTTTATATAGTAGTGCTGCTCTCAGGGAAATTCTGTACACGTCAAATGCAGGAATTCATAATTAGGTCTTTGATTAATGACAGCAGCATTTTCAGATGCAGTATCTCTCAGCGGCCAGCAGGGGGCGCGTGGTCCACACATGAAGCAGTATCCATGAGAACAGAAAACCCAATGTGCCTATACTACGTCCTTAAAGTATGCACTCTTTTGGTGAAGAAAAAGTACACACTTTTGAGTGTGTTACTGTAAACTGGCCTGTCAATCATCTTGTCACACTAACATCCTCCATATTTAATTTAATTTAACTTTCTACTTTATTGGAGAAAAAAAAGAAGTCTTCAAGTCACAGGTCTTTCATGTGGAATACTGCTCATATTTTCATTTTTTTTTTTTTTTTTTTTTACCAGGTTAAATGTTGATTATTATTAACTCAACCCACTTTTTGTAAACCTCTCTCGCACTCGACCGCCACGTTTGTAGTTTTTTCTAAAGCGTTTTATTTGTCTTTGTAGTTCTGCTCCGAATCCTTTGCCAAAGCGCAATGGATTGTGTGCAGTTTTAGCCATTAGAGTGTGCAAGGATCCACACTGTAGATATCGACCTGAAATAGCAGACCATCCGGGGACTGTTGGCATACTCTTTCTGACATACTATTTAGGGTGGATAGTATGAACATTGGGGGTTAGTCAAAACAAAAATGAATTAATTATCGTCTTTACATTTATACACAAACACACAAACAGATAGATTGTGCTTTGGCAATTATGAAACAAACAAAAAGAAAAAAAATATGAAACAATTATTAGCCTATGCAAAAGTAAGAAAACATATTTTGGGCAACACATGTAATGCATACGTAGCGTCTAAAACATAGTGACAACTTGCCCCAATAAAAGTGTGACTCAAGACTGGTCTCGTCTCCCACATATAGAGTATTGTATGTATTGTATGACTAATAACTCAAAGTAAAGTTGAGACGTTTAGTGTGACAGCAGCACATCTGTCAGCGGTTGATCTGTCCTCCCCCCATCACCCTTTAGTCCAGCTTACAGATCAAACTCACTACACTACACTACACACTAACCGCTGCTGCTCTGCTGGGATTCAGGATGACAGCAAACTCCACCAACAGTGCTGAAAACCCCGTCTGCACACTCTACATGCTACTGACCGGGTATCATTAACTTAGTGCTCATTTTACGACGACTTTCTCCAGCATTTCCTGACGACTGTTAAGAGTCTTCCGGTGTTTACATTCATCTCGAGCTCTGTTGCACAGGTGCGCGTTCTCGGAGAAACATCACTGATCACACAGCAACAGGTAATGACAGCATTTACACCTCAACTAAACTAATTCAAGCCAGTTGGTTTTGTCTGTTTGAATTTAATCGCAGAGGTGTGAAGCTACTTCAGCTTTTTATTATTTACATATGGCACCGAAGTCTTAGGAGATTTTTTTCAAAAACCAAAATGTCTAAATGTTACAATTTATTTTGGTTGTAACTAGACAGTGGTGTTGTACAACGTTTTAGAAACCACATCTAAACTAAAACAATAAATAGCCTAATAATGGAACCAAAATAAAATATTTTTAGAGACTTTGCAAAAATAACTTTTAAAACTTTTAAAAACAAATAAAACGTTTGGGAGTCATTGAGCAAGTAAGGTAAAAAAATAAATGCATATTATATAAGACAATAAAAGTGTTTTTTGACCTTGCATGTATGTCAACCTGTTGTTGGGAACTCCCAAAACCAAAATATGAGCCATTCATTACCCATAATAGGGGCACTTTAAAAGGAATTTTTCTATAAATGTTGGCTATTGAATATTTGATATCCATGAATAAAAGTGCAAGAACTATAGAATGTAAATATAATGACATGAACTTTTTAGCCTGCAAATAGTCCAAATAATCTCCTGCATGATGAAGGGAGTCGTGGGTGTTAAGGGGCCGGTGTGATCATCAGAGACTGTGCGTGTAGACACTAATGCCCTTGTAAACAGATGGGTGCACAGCAGGGAAAGTGTATTTTTAGTGTACATTTTGGAAGGGTTTCCCTGCAAACCTTCATCTAATGATTCTGTGACCTTTGCAGGTCACTTTACAGATCCCTCCAAAAAACATTTCACATCTTTTCACATCTTTCGTTGTGCTGCTTGTACTGTTAGTCTCTGCCATTTGAATTTCCCTGCAGATTTTCTGTGCAATTCAGGTTTTAACTCATGCAAACATGTTTGTTTTATCAAGCTGTGCCAGTTGGCAATGCCAATCACTCGCCCTCCCTCTTAATTATTTCCTTGGAGCAGTGCAGTAAGCCCTTCATTATGATGTACAAGGAAACAACTAAAAATGGAAGCTCAAGTTAACGTGTTTTGCAGGAACAGAAAAACACCACACATATGATACTGTATGCAGTTAATCAGGATCAATTACTGATTTTATGTCCTTGCACACGTGTTGATGAGCTTGAAGTGGCAGTGGAGAAGTGACATCTGCCTGGTCGGGCTCAGCTCTTATCTAATGGTTTGTTGGGGTTGTTTGCAGATGTGATTCAGCAGCTAAATCAGGCTAGAACAGCTGCTGCACAAGGGCTGAGCGTGACTCCACCAGCGCTCGCGGGCCACACAGACACCAGACGCTCACAGATCAAGCTGTGTCAATCAGTGCTGTGTCACAGACTCAAATGAGTGAGCAAAGTCACTTTGGGGTTGGTTTTTAGGAGCTCAGTGAGGTTATACTATGGAATGATTTATTCCTCAGTGACACTCTTAAAAATAAAGGTAATTAAAAGGTTCTTCACAGCGAGGCCATAGAAGGACCATTTTGGTTCCACAAAGAAGCATTCAGTCAAAGGTACTTTAAAGAGCCACCATCTCTTTCTTACCTTTTTGTAATCTGAAGAACCTTTTGTGAAACAGAAAGGTTCTTCGGATGTTAAAGGTTCTTTATGGAACCATTTAGATGAAAAAGGGTCTTCTTTAGCACCGTGAAGCACCTTTATTTTTAAGAGTGTAACAGATCTCACAGTATTTTAAGACTAGATTTTTAAAGATTTTTTTTTCTAGAAATGCATGCAAATTAGAGCATATTAATTATATAAGGTTTCATTTTGCATATTTAAACATAAAAATATGTAATACAAAAAAGTTTGCAATTCTTACTGTAGGTATGGATATGCAGTACACGTATCAAGGTTTATATATATATATATATATATAATAAAAGAAAACATTGAATAAAGAAAGAATAGAGCAAGCTGGTGTTTTAATTTAATATTTGCTGTGTCTGTACATTCTTACAATGTTAAGTGATCTAAACATTCATATGATGTTATTTGTATCTGATAAACATTCTAAGAAACATTTTTTGTAACCATTATAACATTCTATTATGACAAATAAAATCTGGGCATTTTAATGTTCTTACAATATTAAAATAAACATTACATTTTGGGTGAAAATGAAGTTAGTGTAAAATGTTTTGCAACCTTTAAATAATGTTAGAACAAAATGAAAACATTTTAATGTTTTAGAAGCATTTCCAAACAATATTCCCACCAAGTTTTTATATTTTAAAATTGTACCTGGTAGAAAATCTAATCTTTCATGATTAAGGACAAAAAACCATAAGTGATTTTAAGTATTTTCTGATCAGGCTCTGAATGCAATGCCTATCAAGAAATGCTGTGGGGTCCTTTCAAGGCTAGTCAGTTCACTCGTTGGCCATCTTTTGTATGGTACCTATTTCCACATGTATGTTGTCCAAATACTGAAATCATAATTTTTTAAATTATTATTATTATTTGTGCAAACCACTTTATGGCTGTTTCCATGGTATTTTTACTTTAGCCATCATAACATAGCTATCGTAAAAGCTATTTGCATTACATTCAATATGAAGTATAATGTGAAAAGTGAACTACCAACAAGAGAATTTTATATTCATCTTTGTTTTTGTGCAGAACTTCTCTGTTTTCAGTTGTGCTGTTTAAGATTTGATGTAATCTTTTTAGTGTTGTCACTGCCACCTGTCCTCTGGTTCTTGAGCGGGACTGCAGTATTTGAGTTTTTTAGGATACTTGCCAAGTTTACAAAGCCATATGGCTGCTGATGGCCAGTAGATTTATCTCTGTATGATACTCTGAGCGCTCTAGTGTGAGTGACCCAAAGGGATAGGCTGGTAATTTGGAACTCTGACATCTCTAGGTTTTTAGGGCTTCCTCGTCTCTGCAAATCTCAGACACGCTGCCAAGGAGAATCCCCAAGCACCTCGGGCCAAAGCACAAACACACCGCATGCCAAAAAGGGAGAGGGAGTATCCTTTCCTCTCATAGCCATGTTTATACATGCAAAGTCACTGAGTATTAAAACTACAATTCAGTTACAAACGACTGAAAAGCTAACACTGTGCATTAACAAACTGTTCCATATATATATATATATATATATATAATTGCATTAGCTGTCTTTGAGGAACAGCTTAGACTTCATTTGCATACTTTAGGAAGTAAAAATAGAATACATTTTTATTTTGTTTTGTTTCAAGTAGTTGAATCTGATTCCCATGGATGGAACAGGGAAAACTTTAGAAGAGAGAAAGAAAATTGATTACATAAATAAATATGACTTTTTGCCTAGATATAATTGAATATTCTAATATTCTGGAGTTGTGTTCGTGCTGACGCACAAGTCTGACTATGACGCAGAGTACAGTGAAAACATAAACCTCTCTCTGTGTGTGACTAAAAACAACAGCGCAAGCACTGGATGCTTTGAGAAGATCATGGGAAACAAGCACTGCAGTAATAACCACACGCTGAGAACTTCTGTAAATATCCTAGAACATTTTGATGGGAAAAAAGGAAATCCATCCATCTATCTGTCCGTCAGTCTGTCTATCTATCTAACCTGAATTGCAGAAATGTTGGGACGTTTAAGTTTTCATTTGTTTTTGTTTTTTGTACATTTGAATAAAATGAAAACTAAAAGAATTTCAAATCACACGAGCCAATGTTTTATTCACAATAGAACACAGATAGCATAACAAATGCTTAAACTGAGAAATTGCACAATTTTATGCACAAAATGAGCTCCATTTCCAATTTGATGCCTGCTACAGGTCTCAAAATAGCTGGGACAGGTGTAGCATCTCCTCTTCCTTTCAAAACAGTTTGAAGACGTCTGGGCATCGGGTTATGAGTTTCTGGAGTTTTGGTGTTGGAATTGGGTCCCATTCTTTTCTGAAATAGGTTTCCAGCTCCTGAAGATTTGGGATCTTACATTTTTGACGTATTTTTTTTTAATGATCCACCAAATGTTCTCTGTAGGTGAGAGATCTGGACTGCAGCAGGCCAAACCAGCACCAGACTCTTCTACTATGAAGCCATGCTGCTGTAATAGCTGCAGTTTATGGTTTTACATTGTCCTGCTGAAATACACAAGGCCTTTCGTGAAATAGACATCATCTGAAGGGGAGCATATGTTGCTCTAAAACCTTTATATACCTTTCAGCATTCATAGTGCCTACCAAAACATGCTGCCCATACCGTATGCACTTAAGCACCCCCATAACATCAGAGATGCTGACTTTTGAACTGAATGCTGATAACACGCTGGAAGTTCTCTCTCTTCTTAAGCAAAGAGGACATGGCCTCTGTGATTTCCAACAAGAATGGCTTCCTTTTTGCATGATAGATCTTTAATTGGCACCTGCAGATAGCACGGCTGATTGTGTTTACCGACACTGGTTTCTGAAAGTATTCCTGGGCCCATTTAGTAATGTCGATGATCTATGTTCTATTCCTATCTATCTATCTATCTATCTTTTTTAACTTTTTTTTACTTTATTAATCAATAGAGAAGCCATCTAAGGTCATTAGTTTATTCAGATTTCACATTACTGGAGAATCATTGAACTGCACTCCCATTTTAAGCATTAGCGCTGAAACTTGTCACTTTGCTGATGTACTTGCAGTGACAGGGGTTAAATAGTGCTTTTAGGATTATTTCTCATAGCACAGACATATAATATCCAAATGTGGGCTTGTCCTTCAGTAAATTCCTTTTAGGTCATAGCGGTCACTTCCTAATGAAGCAAAATCCTCCTGCTATCTTTAGTAACTAGACATGTTACAATGGCTCTTTCTGTATCAGACAGGGATGGATCTACTGTGAGGAAGCCTCTGGATCCTGATAATGGATTGATGGTTTGGAGTTGTGCCCACTATAATTGAGCCTGCAGCCATGTGGCGCTAATGTTCAGCTGAGCGAAGTGATCCTCAGCTTATATCACTGATCGCCTCAGTCACATTAATCCTCTTAATAGAACCATCACGATTCCTGACCAAGCCCAAAATCACCTGCTGTAGCTCTGTGTGACCAATAAGAATATTTTGTTTGCTCCACTTACTTTTAAATAACTATTCAATATAAGCAGAAAGACATATAAGAAGTATAGATTTATGTATGATTTTTTTAATTGTTCAGTTCGTCTTTTTTATCATGCAGTATAGCAATATAATGTACTCAGTTAATGTAGGGAATGTGCTGTGCATTTTAAATCCTTTTTGCATGTAAATCCTTTACATAATAATTATGTTTTTCCTTCCTATCCTGTGCTATCTTATTTATGGAATGATTTTAATCACATTGAGAACTCACACTTAAGTCTTCTATCTATTAATAACACAGTTAAATCTGTTCAAAGGACAAATGGCATTCTTTAGGATTTTCTTTACATGCTTACCCTTTAAAATGGCTTTTGACTTTCATATTAATTGAATTCTGAGTGACAGAGATCGGTTAAGGAATTATAAGCATGCTTGTTATGGAAACATTCTGCTTGTGATGTGCAGTTAAAATTTTAGGCTTTGTGGTTTTAAATTCATTGGATAGAAAAGTGCACCTGTTTAACAGCCTGTCACATGGAGATGGGCTGTCTTAGACACTGCATTTTAAATGAGCTGGTTTTAAAAGTGTAACAGAAGTCACTGTTTACTTTAATGGCCAGACAGAGAGAAATTGATGAAAGCATGCAGTGTTTGAACTGCAGCCCACAGCAGTGCAGGTAGAACAGACCAGACATAGATAGTTACAGCACAGTGCTTTTACAGAAGAATATGTATTATTGATGTAGATATGTGTAGTTGTTATTATTGTCACTGTATTCTCTTTTAAAAAAGGAAAGGCGTATAATATTGAATACGAATATGTCTGGGTGTAACCTAGACACTGCAGTAGGTAATTTGAATGCTTAGGCACTTCAAAGAGTGCATTCTGGTTGTTAGTTTTAGATAGATAGATAGGTAGATAGATAGACATATAGACAGATAGATAGATAGATAGATACTGTAGATACCTAGTTTAGATATCATCTAAACTCGAGTCCCAGAGAATCGCTACATTTTAAAGCGCTACAAACCCAAGAACTGAACCCCAAAAAGAGTCCACTCAGTCAGCTGGTTCTGAGACTTACTAACCTGACTAACTACACTAACACTAACCAGTCTCAGACCAGCACTGCTTCTCACCCAAACATCAAAATAAATCAAATTATCACACAATCTAAAAATATATATCTGGAACATTGGGATCAAGAAACTGAAACACAAAGTAAATTACAATTATATTGAACAATAAAATCAAATTATAAGTTAGAAGAATATCTCCAGAGTGTCAGAGACACGAAGCAGCGAGGAATCCTGACCAAGTACAGGCTCAGTGAGCACAGTCTAGCCATCGAGACCGGCAGACACAAAAAGAGCTGGTTACCCAGAGAACAAAGAGTGTGTGCTCACTGTAAGACAGATCAAGACACACTTTCTACTTCACTGCCACAAATTCAAATCAGTAAGAGACCTATACATAAACAAATTCAGAAACATCATAAAGAACTTTACAGCAATGACTGAAGAGGAACAAATAAAGATAAAACCAGGAGAGGGAAAGACAGCAGCGCTGGCTGCGAGATATGTATGGATGTGCCACAGCCTGAGACACAGCAGGTGAATGAAAGTAATGTGTATGTGTGTGTTTGTGTGGGTGGGTACCACATGACATAACATGAGTGTAATGAGTGTATTACGTCTTCTACTGTCTGCTACAGTGACCCCCAATCTTTTTGTTCACTGTGGTATGAAATGTTCACACGTTCAAATTTGTTACACTGTTAATTTAAGTTTAAATTTGTTATAAGGACTTTTTTTCCTCTTTTCATTGTTATTATAATATTTCTACACATATATTTCAAGCTTTGGCAATATTGTATCTTTGCAGTCATGCTAATAAAGCAATTTTGAATTGAACTGAATTGAATAGAGAGATAGATAGATAGATATACATACAGACAGATAAATATAGATAGATTTCACGACAGAACAAAATAAGTGTAATCTGATCAAAAATCAATGCCTCAGATCTATCAGTATTCCTCTGTAATCTCAGTGACCGGCTGCTGTCTGCTGATGATGGAGCTGATATCTGTAAGTGTGGAGGATGAATCTCTGAGCCGCTGAGGTGTAGTGATCTGTAAATAAGTGCTCTCAGGATTGATGTGGTATGTAAACGATCGCTCTTCTGTGTATTGATGCTGGATGAGGTAAGGCCTAGTCAGAGATATTCAGTCTTGGTAGATCTACGCTCATCAGATGTGTCTGGGCTGCCACCGGTTAGGTGTGTAGACATGTGGTGATGAATATAAAATCTATCGTATGACAGCTAACAGCTGTTTTACAAGCGCGATGAGACGTCTCTCCCTGTTAAAGGTGAGAAGGTGAGCCGCTGAGGGGGGATTGGTTACAGCACTGCTTATATGGACCTTTATTAAAGTTTGATAACTTCAAAATCAGACATGGTTTTACTGCTGAATAATGATTAAGTCTTCTGTGTCTTGTATTTGTGTTGTGGGGTTTTTTCTATTCCTTTGTATGTGTCTGAATGTGTATGCACACAAATGCTGAGTGTGTGTGCTTGCGTGTGCGTGTGCGTAGTTGTTTGCGTAGCAGCAGCTCCTGTTTCTAACCAGCATAAGGTTACCCAATACTGACTTTAATAGATTAAGCCACTCTGAACCCAAATGTAGAACAAGCAACAGGCAGAAACTACAGCCGACAGGAGACCCCTCTCTCACGAGAGGTAGGCCTGTGTGTGTATGTGTGTGTGTTCAGTTAAATAAATAAGCATTAGGCAACATATGTCCAGATATTCTGGTGTGTTTTAGAGGGAAGTGATATAAATGTCTGTTAGAATAATTCTCTGCAGAATTATCTGTAATTTCAGTGTTTTATAAATGTAAATGCTGCTTTTAATATTCTGTGCTATTATGCATGTTGAAAATGTTCACTATTAATTTGACAGCTTGCTGTTTAGATTTATTGATGGTAACACTTCAGTAGTACACTTTAGACATTCGACTAACTATTAGTAACTTTGCAACTACAAGTAATTTCCCATTAATTTGCAGCAACTAACTCTCATTAGAGTATTAGTAGATTGTTAAGTTGAAGTACTGTTAGAAAGTCAAAATAGTGTTATTAGGCAGACAGTCTGCTAATACACTAATGAGATTTAGTTGACATGTAGTTGCAAAATTACTTGTAGTTAGTAGAATGTCTCAAATGGACTGTCAAGATAAAGTGTTATGCTATTTAGGATCCTGAATGCTGTTCTAATAGGTTCAACTGAAAATCTGATTATGAGCAAAACAAACTAATTATTTGTCTATAGTTTAAACTGAAATACAATTCACAAACAAATTCTAAACAGGGTTTAGAGCCTGAAGGCTTAACATTTCACAAGGAAGTTATATGCTCTGCTTCCTTAGAGAACCGTCTGTGTTCTGGTGCCGTAAAGATTTAATTTAAAGAACTTACATGTGTGTGTGTGTGTGTGTATACATGCATGTATGTATTTATTGCTTAAGGTGTGTGTGTACACAAAAAATAGCTTATATAGCTTATATATATAATGTAAAGTAAGTAATAAATTACAGGGTATGAAAATACTACAATTTTAAAATATACTTGAATGTGCTTATATCTATTTGTATTTACTTACATGGCCTTCATGTGATGTGAAAAATCCAAAAAGAAAGATAAATCATAAAATAAAATTGAACTGGAATAGCTGATTGTCAAATATTTGATTTTATAAAGACAGTTTGATTTTGACTACCAGCAGAGCAGTGAGTTTGAGTGACCTTTCCCAGTTCAACAGTACTGATCAATATCTGTCAATCACTTATCTTAAAAGCATTTATTAATGTCTTTATTCTATGCATACTTTTGTTTTTTCAAATTGTTTTCTTGATATATCAGTGTTTCTTCACCCGTTGTTGTTATTTGTTTCTCTCTCTCTCTCTCTCTCTCTCTCGTTGTGACGCACATGTTCTCTGTTTTCTGGTCAGTGGCAGCTGAGCAGGATGACTCATTTTTGGCGTCTTTAATTAAACATCTGTCCGTGCCTCTCAACCTGTCAACCACACTCTATTTTGAGATTTAGCCTGGAAACATAACACATATAGAAATCTCTAATACCTGTACATCCAACAAACTAAGATTTGTTTATTCGTAGCTGAAAAATGAACATTCTTAAATTCTGAACATTCATGCTTTTTACGTGATTTTTTAGCACATTGCTCTGTTAAGTGGCTTTAGGTATTTAAGTATATTTATATATCCTATATTCGTATTTTTTCACACTTTATTTTAAGGTGTCTTTGTTACAGAGTAATTATACTTTTAAGTACTGTGTAATATCATGTACATACTATATAATTAGGATTAGGGTTTGACTTAGGGTTACTTGCATGTAATTATGCATAATGCTTTATTATTATAGTAAGTACATGTAACGCGTAACAAGGACACCTTAAAATAAAATGTTACCTTTTTTAACAGTATGATTGCAAGGTGGTTATTTAAAGAGCCCATCCCAAGTTTCTGACCTCATCCCTGATATTCTGATCTCGAGATTAAACCCTCTTTCAGAAGAAGTTACTGGAATTTTGGTCAGATGTTTTCGAAAAAAAACAAAAAAAAAATTTATCTTTCTTTAGAAACATACAAGCACTAAGTATATAAGATCTGAGGTATCATTCACATCTGTGATAGAAATGGGTTATGCAAAACAAAACAAAGAAAAAAATAGTTAAAATAAGTTAATTTAAGTTATAGTTATAGGCTCCACTAATACTTTTTTATTTTTCTATTATGCTGTTTTTTTATTTATTTGAAATTTAATTTCCACATGTTTTCAGGATTAAAACCAGAGGGGGAAAATTTTTCCTTTTTGGCTCAGCAAAGTGCTGTTGCTAATGAGTTGCTTGTAGTACAGCTTGGCTGATGGCACTGCGACATTTCCTCTGAACCCAATGGAGGTCAGTGGAATAGTAAGTGAATTAGATGAGGGGCGATTGTTTTCCCCACTGTCTTGGCCTTTACTGGGCCAGCAGTTTCTCTTTCTCTCTCTGCTTCCTTCCCTCTGCTGCTATCTCTCGACTTCTCTTTCAGCAGCTCTCTTATTCTCCCACACTGCCTCACAGGCCAGGACTCTGGTGTCAAGTGTTTGACAGGGGTTACTCTTTAGCTGAGGTGATGTCCGGCTGACTGTCGTGTCAGAGGTGTGTCACCATAGATACTGGAAACGTCTGTGTCACATAAGAATCACAGGGAGACCATCCAAGTGTCTGTTTAAATGCTCGAAACAAGACAGTTAGGGAAAACAGCAAAGCAATTAAACATTGTAAAAGTAATTAAGTTAAAAGTATTTGAGTCTTCATGTGAATGGCCCATAATAAGGGAAAGGGGGAAATAATTTGTTATTCCCTGCTTTGTTTCATTTTCAGGCATACTTTCATGATAATTAATCCCTCTGGTAACAATTAAGTTTAAGGAGCAATTCTCAGTATTAACTATAGTATTACTGTAGAATGCGTATTACCAGCAAATTACCCGTTTATTAGTATTTAAAAAAGCATATTAATGCTTATTAGTATGATTAATGCATAATAATTCTGCATGACCATATTCTAGTTTCCTTATTCCACCTCATACCTAAATGTAACAGCTACCTTACTAACTATTAATACAGGTGGGTACATAACATATTGTATGATTCACCTCCACAATATTATATTCAGCAGCAAATGTGTTTTGCAATACAATATAAACACAATACTTATTTTTGATGTAAGTAAGGCCACCTAATATAAAGTGGGACCATTCAATTTGATATTATAGTATTGTAAACTAGTCAGTATGAAAGAGGATGTTTAATATTTGTTAGCATTTTCTTCATGGACTGTTGGAATATTCCAGTACTCCCACGTATATATGCGGTATAAAAGAGATTCACAATGAAAACAAAAATAACCCAGAGACGACTAACATTTTTGGAAGTGTTGTGATTCTGACACCTCCCCAAATATGTCACCTTAGCCAGCTGCTTTCACCCAGACCAGTAAGCAAGAAACAATATGATTCTCAAACACCATTTACTGGAGTTATATTAGTCAGTAAAAGACTTCTAACTGTTCTTCTGTGTTTTGCAGGTCGCAGCACCTTGGGTTCTTCCTCATTGTGTTGACCTCCACCTCAATAACAAATGACAGATATCAGTTCGAAATACTAAACCAGAATTTTGCGGTGGTTTGATAACCGGAGCCACATGACTGTCCAGGCTGGAACGATAGAGGTGCCGCTAGTTGACTTTGAGGGTATGGAGAATACTAACGGTGTGGACAATTTCAATGACCCAGACTATCCCAATGAGATGACGGCTTTGACGGTAGAAATGCCAGAGTTTGGGCCTGGCAGCACCTACTGCAATTCATCAAAAGTGTCACCATATAAAGAGAGGACACCACAAAATCTGGACAAAGCGCAATCACCGGTCCTGCCCACTCACACCAGGAGAGGGCGAGCCAGCTGCGCTAGTCTGATTTCCAATTGGAAATTACTCCTGAACAGTGAAGGAACGCAAAGTGAGACAATCTTCAGTAAACTGGCCAAAGAATACGAGGACTTGTTTATTGACAAGCGACCTCTGGATGACGGCGATCAAAAGGTCATTATTAACATTGCAGGTCTTCGTTTCGAAACCCGCCTGAGGACCCTCGACCAGTTCCCAGACACCCTTCTGGGTGACCCCATGAAAAGAATGGGCTATTTCGACCCCATGAGAAACGAGTATTTCTTCGACCGCAATCGTCCAAGCTTTGACGGGATCTTGTACTACTACCAATCTGGGGGGAAAGTTCGCCGCCCCGCGAACGTACCTTTAGATGTCTTTGCGGATGAGATCATCTTCTATGAGTTAGGACAGGAAGCCATGGACCAGTTCCGTGAAGAGGAAGGCTTTATCAAAGACGTGGAGGTCCCATTGCCGTCCAATGAGTTTTACAGGCAGTTCTGGCTGCTTTTCGAGTATCCCGAGAGCTCAAACGCAGCCAGAGGGGTCGCTCTGGTTTCCGTCTTCGTCATCGTCATCTCCATCATCATATTCTGCATGGAGACTCTCCCAGAATTCAGAGAGGACCTGGAAATTTTTCCAACCGCAGGTGTTTCCTTCAACCAGACGCATCCCTCTGGTGCTCCTCCCAGTGCCTCTCCCAAAACCATCGGCAGCACCTTCTCCGACCCCTTCTTCTTACTTGAGACCGCTTGCATCATCTGGTTCTTCTTCGAGCTCTCCGTGCGTTTCTTGGTTTGCCCCAGCAAGCGGGAATTCTTCAACAACATCATGAACATGATTGACATTGTCTCCATCATCCCCTATTTCGTCACGTTGATAACTGAGATCGTGACCACCACCAATAAGTCCAACACGGGGCAGAATATGTCCCTGGCCATCCTGCGAATCATTAGACTGGTGCGAGTCTTCAGGATCTTCAAGCTTTCCAGACACTCCAAAGGGCTGCAGATCCTGGGCCAGACACTCAAGGCCAGTATGAGGGAACTTGGCCTGCTCATCTTCTTTCTCTTCATCGGCGTCATCCTCTTCTCCAGCGCCATCTATTTCGCTGAGGTGGATGATCCCAACACCCAGTTTGTCAGCATTCCTGATGGATTCTGGTGGGCTGTGGTGACCATGACCACTGTGGGATATGGAGACATGTGTCCTATTACGTTAGGCGGTAAGATTGTGGGCACTCTATGTGCCATTGCTGGGGTGTTGACCATCGCCCTGCCTGTGCCTGTAATCGTCTCCAATTTCAACTACTTTTACCATAGAGAGACAGAGCAGGAGGAAAAGCAGCCCATAGCTGAGTCAGCAGATCAAGCTTTAAAGTCAGGGAACAATACAAAACATGGAAGTAGTTCCTCTCTGAACAAGGCAAATGGGAACTGGCAGGCTGACAAATCCAAGTGTTAAAACTCAATCCGAAACTTTATTTTCATGAGCATGAATCTCATTAAACATGTCCATGTCATATTTCACCACAAAATCCAACACAGTCTCACAACCAATTTGTACGTATTTGTACAAGGTGCTAATTCATACAAATTAGTACGATTTTCACTCGTACAATTTTGTAAGTTTTTGTATGATTTGTCTAAACCCCAGTGAGGGGTAGGCTTAGGGGCGGGGTTAGGTGTAGGTCATTTGTAAAGACACATGATTTAGCAAAAACCGTATGAATTCGTACGAGTATGAATATGAATTAGCCACCTTGTAAAATATGTACGAATTGCCATGAGACTGGGTTGACAAAATCAAGACGTCTAGATAGCATACTGCAAGATGTGATTTTCTGTTGTGCATGGACATCTAATAGTCTCTATTCAAAATCATAAGCATCATTTTCTAAATGTCTATTTTACATCTGATAGGAAATGTCTTATAGACGTATTGAAGATGGGCAAGCTGTCTAAAAAATACATCTTGCAGATGTTGCTGTGATGTATGTGTGCTATGAGGGGTATATTTTGCATGAAGAAAATAGTCTATTTTAGTATCACTGTAAGTTTTACCACAGCGAATGAACACATTCTCATTCCAGTTCTCATAAAACTAAAGTGTTACTTTTATTTTGTACACTGTCATTATTCTTAATGGCTATTTTCATCAGATTCTGATTAATGTATCTTATATTTTTATCAGTTTAATGCTGTACAGCAAGTACTTCCAAGATGAATAAATAAATTCTTTACAGTTTATATAATTACATCATTAACCTTACAGCAATAAGACATTTCTTCTGCATTACATTAATGCAAATGACGAAGCGAAGTAATGCAAATAATTTAAAAGAAATATTGATTGGGCTGAAAGAGGCTATACAATGACTATAGTTTTTGCAAAATTTGTGAAATATGACCTTGACAAGCTCTCCACGTGTTTTCTGAGATTCAGCCAATAATGTTATAGCGCTTCAGTGTTTTCAATTCTTGGGAACAGATGATTATAAATGTTACCTAACTTGAATGGTTTGAATGTGAGAACAGTTTCTCTGAAAACATAAGTAGCAGAATTTAAATTTCATGTCAGATTTCAATCTGTGTTGCATAATCCTTTTATTAAATAATAAATCAACCTAAACCATCTCATAATCTCATAAACCTATCACATCAGATCCACTATGTGTAATTAAAAATTACAGAATCACTCTGAAAATTAAATGACCACTGCACTGTCATCAAGTGTGTTTGGGTGACTTCCACCAGCATACGACCCTTTTGAGAAGCCTGTACCTTTTGAGAAGTGGTACCTTTGACATATCTGTAACACCATTGTCTCTAAGTATGTGGTTTCTAAGTTGTGTGTTTCATATTTGTTTAATTTTGCATTTGAAATGATAATCACTATGGTTTGTTGTGGCACTTTAGAGGAAGCTCAGCCAATGAAGAGGAGAAATGCATCCAGAGTTTTCCACTTACAGTCCATATTCCTTTCTTTGAACATAACAGTGCCTTTGACTCAAATGGGCTGAACCTGTTGTTACAGGCATCCTGTCATACGGGTGTTATACTGAGTGGAATAGATTTCCTTGTATTACTAGTGAACAAGACAAAAATGATCACTTTCTCAGATTAAACTTACCTAAGGAAAGCGTGGAGAAATGACATATCGAAGAAAAACACCCTAAAACGTGATGAAGACATTCATTTTGCTTAGTAAGTGAGAATATACAACATTTTGTTGGAAAGAGAATCAGGGAGCTATGAGACAGGGTCTCACTGTATTATATAAGTTGTTTTGCAAAATCTTGTGAATCTTGGCGAGCTGTTTCCCAAGACGTACTGCATATAAACACATATTTTCATTGTGTTTTTGATGTTATAACTGCTGCTATTTTATACTTACCCAAAGTTATGTCATTTTAGTATGAAAAGGTAGTGTGTTATTGTTCTTTTAATGGACGCAGGAAGACATTATTAATCAGAAAGCTGTCATTGTTTATCTGACATTTATTTGCACATTTTGCCTCTATAACTGAACATTGGTGGTTATGCTAGGGAACTAATTGTACAGTTTAACCCTTTTATTCTATAATAAGAATCTAATAAGAATATGCAAAGCCTTTGAAAATATTAATAAGGAATCTTCAGGAACTTGAATATCATGTGCTTAGCCTGACAACTGATCATGGTTGGTTGTAAATTTATGACTGTAAATAAGTAACATAAAGCCATTTACTGTGGTAATAACTGTGTACTGTACTGTATGTATTAAAAATGTACATTATGTAATTGTTGCAGTGTTTGACCTGAAATGCAAATCCCAGTGATATGAATCACAGACTGCTGGTGTGGTCACTTTAAAATGTTGCAATAATTATTATCACTGACTTGCATTTAAGTAATTTCATTCTTTTATGTTAGTCCCTTTGCACAATTTTTTTCTTTTAAGTTAGATTTTTATAATTTGGCAGGACAGCAAAGACTTTTTATGCCTGTGAGCATAAATTATTCAAATTGCATTTTCAGTAAAATATGGAAATCATCCTGCAGTCTGACTGTCCTCAACATGAACTGCAATGCACAGAAACCTATTAAAATGAATAATGTGGTCAATTAAAAGACACTGGCATTATCATGGATTTACACTTAACCTAAAAATTTTTTAATTGTGGCATGACTGTCCTATTCATATAAAGTAACATTTAAAATGAACAATATAGATACAGAAACTGATAGATGACTTTAAAATGGCAACTTAGCATTTTTCCAATAACCTGCATTCATGTATTTAATCACACCTGTGTTTTATATTAGACGGCTGATACAGCAGTCACAAAGTGTGTCGATAAGTTATCTGGCGGTCAGGTCTTTGAGGTCCCCCACCTCTCTGAAAACCCCTCTTCCTCATTCACTGTTATATAAGATGCCCTCATTACCGGCAATAACAGGCTTGACTTTCACTGTAACATGAGCGGCTCCTCTTTTTCTCGTTCATCAGAGACAGATCATAGCCATGCTTCCCTTTTCCTCTCACGTTGTTGCTACCCTCATTCACTATTCCCTTCACTACTCCACTAATAAAACGTGTGTCCATGCAGAATTCATTCAGTGAGATGCTCTCAGGGTACAGATCTTGAGCAGCTAGCTGTTTGCAGTATACAACACTCATTGTTGAGTGCACTTGATAATGTCCAATGTAGTTTTGGACACCACTTCAAATACTGCGCTATATAAGGGTATGGGGCGATTCTGAGCTTTGCCGTGTTTACGCTCTGCTTACATCCTATACATTATCTGCTGGACCGCACTCTCTCATAAACCTGTGTACAGTTAGCAGAAGCCTGATTATGTTTATAAAGTTTTAAATATGGATATATTTCTTACAAAAATACATCAATGCACTTCAGAAGGCCTTTATTAACCACTCAGCTTATAAAGGCCATGGACATTTTTGTAAATAACTTTGACTGTATTCGTCAAAAAGCAGAAAGTCATATACACTTGGCTTGAGGGTGAGTAAATCATGGGGTAATTTACATTTTTGGTTGAAATGTCCTTTTTAGAAATAACAAATTTTCAATGCCTGCTAATCTTTTGTCATGCTTTACAGACATACTACTGTACAACACATGTAAAGTACAGACCTATCTCAAATCTCCCTTTTCTGTCAAAGATACTAGAAAAGGTAGTATCCTCACAATTATATTCCTTCTT
>JAUMHE010000080.1:3290797-3306018 GCA_032359235.1 Enteromius mattozi
ATTTTAATTAGAATCTCATTGTGCAAAAACTTACGAGGATTTTTCTAAGTAAATGTTAATAGTTTTTTTTTTCAGTGTACTTTCCGTACCCACTGTATATACAGTATATATAATTATTGCTAGTTGTATGTGTTGACATGTTGCTGTTAAGATTTGAGGAGATGAACTGTGCTCTATATGACGTATGTTCCACACATGGAGGAGGCTGCTCTGTTATTTCTGTCCCACAAACACAGTGCAGTAGATCTGTGCCACTGACAGCTTGTTCTCAACACGTCTACACTTCAAATGCTTTTTCTCAGCAGGGAAAGACTTTCTGCTTGAGCTTAATGCTTAGTTTGGAATGAATGTGTTTAATTTAGTTGGGAGATTTGGTGTTGTAATCCAGGTCTTGGCAAAATGGAAGATTCTTTAGATTAAAGAGGAATAAATTTGTTGTGGGTGATTTGAAAGCAATTTAATTTTAGCTCTTCAAAAATGTCACTTTTACAATTCTATCTAAACAGTCGGTATAATACTTCAGCATGAATTTCTGATAAAAGAATAGTATTGCTTGTTTGAGTCTTAAAGGAACAGTTCACCCAAAAATGAAAAATCTTTCATCATTTACTCCCCCTCGAGTAGATCCAGATTGTCTTTATTCATGTCTTTTTCACGAGCGAATCACTGTCCTGCCTCAGTGTGAAGTTTGTTCAAAGGTTTTGGCCTCCTATACTAGGTTTGCTCCTCTAACCAGATACACAGAGCCAAAAATAACCAAGATCTTCCTCAGGAAGAAACGAAACCATCTCAACGCACTGGTCTGTGCAGATACACGGAACTTTCCATCAAAGAGACTCGTTAAAGATGGAGTGAACTCATGAAAGTTTAACAAGTCAGGAAAAAATCCTCCGAAAACATCTGAGCTGGCACTAAACCAGCCTTCAAAAAAGTAACATGAAATTGCTGTGGAAAATATGCATTAAAGACATAATGATTAAGGTTCATGACAAGAAATACACTGATGCATGAGTTAACAGTAAAAGATAAATTGGTAATAATATAATATAATTGAATATACAAGGCAATGCAAATTAGGCAACTTTGTAAGATTCAGAAATTGTATTATATTACTCATTGATATTATTGTAGTACTTTTACTTTTCATTTTATGAACTGCACTTGATAAAAATAAAGTAAAATAAAATCTAAATAAAATAAAATGCTGAGGAATAATCTGTCTGACAGAAAACATAAGCTCATTTTTAGCCCACTGGAATCATATGCAGACATTAAGGTCAGTTAGGGCTGCTTAAACACACATCATTATGAATGATAATGGCAAAGATTTTCTAAAAATGCATTGTTTGTAATCCCAGCCTTATTCCTAGAAGAACTTGCTTTCATACCCGAAGATATTATTTCCAGCATTTCACAATGAGCTCAAATAGACTTTCACAGTTTGCATTAGAACTAAATCTGTTCTCTTGAGGTTTTGTCTGATGCACTTCGGCACAGTGACTTAAATTCAGTCAAGAGTGACAAACACAAGCTGTGTGCGCTCACTCAATTACTAATATTGAGGTTACAGCAATATCAGTATTTTAATAACCAGCACAGCTTGATCTCATGAGAATGTAACTATTTTACATTTTTTGGTAAACTAGTGGCAAATTGAAAATTTGAAAAAAGGAACCCTAGTAATACATTTTCATATATATTAAATTAATTACAATAAATTACATAATATATATTTTAATATGCAATTGTTTTTATTTGTTTTTTTTTATAATATGCATTTATATTTATAAAATTTTATGTTTTTATAATATGCATTTATTTTTACCTTACTTGTTCAACAACTCCCAAATGATTAACTCAACAATTCTTTTTCCAAACCCCTCCTTTACATGACGCTAATCTGCAACAAGTGGGCAGCCAATATGCTAATGTTTCATGTTGTTACACACTGCATGAAAGGTAATTTTCAAAAAGTGATAATAGGGGATAATAAAATAACACTGCTGTGAACTCTGATCTTTATTCAACTGGCCTAAAATAATAGTATGAGGCTTCATGAGGCCTGTGAGACGGACTGGGCATGTGAGATTATCTTGCTGATTATACTGTCTGTAAAGAACAGCTAGATTTTGGCCATGACTGTAGACTCGTGGACTTTGACTTGTTGACTGGTCACTGGACGCAATGCGATACACAGAGATTGTGATCAAGCAGACAAGAGACCCAGCTGAAATTCTTTCTTGTTTCTTTCTGCTAAACTTAGTCTCTCCACATGAATCTTTAACAACACTTGACTTACAGTCCCACGCCAAATGAATCAAGCTGATGAACAAGTATATTTGCATGAGTTTAAACTAACTTGTATTGTTTATTAAAGTATGTGTGAATGTTTCAGATTTTTGGTCAAGGCTATATTTATGTTACATTTTAATTATTATGTATGCATATGTTTTTATGACAGTTTGAGGCTGGTATTTATTTCATATTGTTATTTCATATGTTGTGTTATATTGTATTATATTACATGCTCCTGTACTTGGGGTTGGTTGTTTTCATTCATCACTGGGCTTGAGGTCTGTGTATTTCACTGTCAGAGAGTGTAGGTCATGTTCAGGTACATTCATGTACTTTTAACAGTGTTTGACTAATTCTCGTCCCTCAAGAGGCATTAATGCACTGTCATGTCGACCAAAGATGAAGTGAACTTTTTACAGTAATGAAAACCACCCAAACTTCTTGTGTGTGTGTGTGTGTAAGTACTATTAAATTGTACTATACTGTATAAATTCATAGCATAACTTTTAGTTTCATTTATTATACTCAAGCTGAGAAGTGAGAAATCTTGCCTTGGAACCTAGCTGAAATGACAAATGTTTTGTTTTTTTAACAGTATCAAAAATGCTTGTATTGTGGTTCCCTATAATACAGTGATATTTATATAACCTTTGAAAAACACAGACTGTCTCTGCAAGTCAGAAAAGTGACCCCAGTAACAGTGTGCATTTTAAACTGATATTAGCCTAAATATTAATTTGATGTTATTTATATTGAAGCGTTGCTTGTGAAGTGTGCTCCATGGTATATCTCGCATTTTCAGTATTCATGCGTACAAAAAATCTGTAGGAGTATACAGCACTGCAAACATTGTTAGTAAAACAACGATTTTTGAAGCATGTTTTACAAATTTGAAAAATACAATTTCAGTCCTTGTGTGAACACTTTTTATTCTTCACTTCTGCTGACCTGTTCTCATGTAGTCTTAACATCAGAGCCCATCTGAGGACAGAGATGGTCACGAGTCACGGCTGCTTAACATTTTATAGCTCTCCACTTTGTCACTCTTTCTTGACATGACAACTGCTCATTTATGTGTGTGTGTGCCCCAGATGTGCCATTCATCATTCTAAAGGTCATCTGTCTTTCTTCTTCACTCCATGTTTTCTTAATCTGTCCTATCTTCCACACCTGCCCAATCTGTACAGATCAATAGCTTTCTATCGTCATCTCTAACTTCCTAACAACAGCATGGAAGACACCCAAGCAGACATCATTGTGTCCAATTATAGACAAAAACAAAACTGTCCCTAAATTATAATGCCAATTAAGATGGATTCTCCATAGAAAAATATACCCAAATGGCTTGTGAAAAAGAAATTCACTTGTGCATACTTTTTACAGAAATAATGTACTTATATACTTAATATACTAATTGTTGTGCACTGAACTGATTTTTTAAGGTAGGCTAACAATTTATTTTAGCTATAAAATATATATATATATATATTTAAATGTAGCTAAAAATAAATTAATTGCAACCACTTTAAAAAAAAGGAAAAAAATAAAATTCAATTAATATTTTGTTAGTGTGTTTTTACAATTAAATGTATTATAGTAGTAAAGTAAAATGCAGATAGTGCTTTTTGACCCACTAAAGTACAACTTTTTATATAATTTCATAAATATTTCTATTGTCTCGTTCTATTCTGGTGTCGTCAGAATGAGAGTCCATACAGTACTCCAAGTAATTCACATGACCTCAGTCCACCAATTAACACCTTGTGAAGCGTTTGTAAGAAACAAATGCATCATGACGATGTTTCAAAATATTTCTTCTAACTAAAATACAAGTTTAGAATCCATATAGACTCACTTCCTCCAATAAAAAAGTTGGAGAGATATCAAATATGTGGCTGGATTTTGATGTGAGAGGATGACATCAGATGAACTTTTTTACTGGATTGTGGACTCATATTTTAACCAGATGTGATGGTTGCAAACATCTTCATAATGGATTTGTTTTTTTACGAACACACAGCTTTTTACTTCACAAGACTCTTATTCTGACGGCACCCATTCAGTGCAGAGCATCCATTGGCGAACAACTGATGCAATACTATATTTCTCATAATCTGTTCTGAAGAAACAAACTCATCTACATCTTTGATGGCCTGAGGGTGAGTAAATTTTCAGGAAATTTTTGTTTTTAGGTGCACTGTTCCTTTAAGTGTCCAAAAACATTACATTCAGTTCACACTTTTTTAGTATTTCCATTATAATGCTCTGAATGATCTGTATAAGAAAGCGCTACATGATCAATTGTCAACTAGATTTATGCATGTTATTGTTTATCGATTTAAATACAGAAGGTAGGATGTCCCCTTTAGCTCCCTGGCTGACCAACATCAAGCAAATCTAACATTAGTGTTAACCTACGTCTGAATAATTAAACAACTGGAGTTGAGTTAAACTCATGTGAATTATTCACTTGGGTGACTTAGAGGTAACATGGTGTTTCCTGACCTATATCTGCTTGAAAGATGCCAAAAAGACACAGGATCTCATGATAAGCCCTGTTTTGACTTGCGTATGGTCTCTTAGGGGAATTTAAGTTGAATATCTGCTCTGCCACAGTCTTTGTAAGCACAGGTTATGTTTCGCCAGTCAGATTGAATTCTGCTGTGATAGGCCTCTGCAGTCATCAAGTTGTCAAGTGTTTTGATGTTATCAGAATGGAACGGAATAAGTAAATAAGGTGTCCGACAGTTTGTCAATTTAAAGGATGGTCAGGAACTAACCGAGCCTAGTCTGATGAATAAACCCGATTGCTCTGTAAATATTATTGATTTTTCACAATTAGTGTTAGGATTTTGAAGAGATACTGAGTTCACTGGAGCCTATGATGATGAAGTTGTTTGTTTATCTTGAGCAGGAACAGAATGAAATAACTAAATATTTGATAACACAATGGTTGTAGCAATGCAAATACGTTTGAGAGAAAAAAAAAACAACTTACAATAGATACATTCAGTGCTTAAAGTAAACTGAAATTTCTCAATAATCCAATACAGGTATAAGAAAAAAGAAAGAAAAGAAGATGCATTTATGTCCAGGACAGGTAACGAGAAAACCAAAGCTTTTCTCTTCAGAATCTAAAGAAAATTACATTTAAATGAATAGCGCCATCATGTGGAGAACCTACAATTACATCATGTGGCACATAATATTTTGCGCTAATTGTTTTTTTGTTGTTGTTGTTTTTATTTACAAAAGAATTTATACAAAATCTACAAAATAATATTATATTTATTTATTTATTTATTGCAGATCTACCACTGCTGCGTTCTTGTAATTATGCATTGGGTTAATGAATATTCATTAAGTGGGCGGGTCATGGCGTCACGTGATTCGCGTGCCGCAAGGAAGTTTGTTTTGCCCGTTACTAACTTACTTCTACTTTTATAATGTGACGTTTCACTTGGAATAACGCTGTTCGGTCTCTGCACTCAAAGGTGGTCTACATCCGTAAAGGTGAGGTTTAATTAAACTATACTGAACAAATACTGTAGCGATACGTCTAATAAAAAAGACACGAAATAAGCGCGTCTCCAAATGTAAGTTAATGTGTACAAATATTGGGAGATTCAGAAGGTAAAGGCTGTCTCAAAACCTACTTGCTGCCTACTTAGACAAGCATTTTTAATATATGTATATATATATATGTATTGAAATAGCCAGCTATGTTTGCAGACAAGACGTGACCTGTACCCAACTTCCGTTTAAACAGCTCTTTATTAAACATTCCTGTTCCTCATGTACATACCGTGTACTTATTATAGTAAAAAATTATATAACTAGGTGCTAACCTACTTTCTATGTACTGTAAAATAAAGTGCAAATAATAAGTGTAACCTATATATTTTTATATTTGCTCAGAACACAAAACTATATAATTTTATCATTAAACATTACTCTGTGCACTGTATGAAATTAAAAATACCCCATTGTTTACTGTATGTTACCATCTCTTCTATTTTGGTGGATGGATATGTGTTAAAATAATCAACTAATAAATGTATAAGTTTATTTCTACTATGTACTTTTAGTCATTTATAAGTCATAACGTACAGATATGTTCGAGTGTTTCTTTGGAAACATTTACTGATGCATTCATCGTTTATTTTTGCTATGTTTTGTTCTGTGTCAGTGGGGATGTAATGCTAACGTTTTATACTCATATTGTTTTTATTTTATAGAAATCGTGAACGCAGAGCACAAAGATGTCCAAGCTTGCTTCTCGTGACTCTCAACTGCTTTTCTCGGATCAGAAGTGTGCTAAATGTCTGTTAGAGACGTACGTCAGGCGCAGCCTCAGCCTGAATGAAGGATGCAGGAAACATCAGATAAATAAAATCAAAGGGCATAAACCAGGAAGGCAGTCCAAACGGGCATCCAGTGACACCTCCACCCACCGTCTGAGAGAAGAGGGGCTTCTGAAGACCAGGGAGTGCCCTGAATGCACTGCACAGTTACTGCATGGAAGGACTAAGACCCTCAAAGCACCAAACAGAGCCAAATCTTTCTTCAGAGGCTTTCTCCAACTCTTCTCTAAGAAGAAGACCGAGCCCAAAGTGAAAGATAAACGAGTCTCGGAAACTGACTCTTCTTTACAAAAGGACTCCTCTCTTGTTCCTAGAGGTGTGGAGGAGCTCTCAGGTGGTAAGTTATACATTATTATATTATATATATTATAATATAATTATCGTTATACAGTATTTTTGGTGTGGACAGGCAATTCTTCTGGCTTAAGTTAACTCAGACCTGTGAATTCATATCATATGAAGATGTGTAGAAGAGCGAGTGTCACTGTTAAAGGGATAGTTCACCCAAAAATGGAAATTCTGTCATTATTTACTCGCCTTTATTGTTCTAAACCCATAGAACTTTGGTTAATCTTCTAGATACTTTTAATGAAACCTGAGAGGTTTCTGTCCCTCCATTAAAAGTCCAGGTAACCAGAAATATTTAATTTTTAACCAGAAAAAGTACAATTTTTGTGAAGAAACACAACATGACAGGGAGACCAGATTCCCTGGACATGCTTTTATATGCAATGTGTACTTGGTGTAGTCTGAAAAAAATATTAGTAATTACAAAAAAATGTGAATATGTAAATAATGTTTGACTTCCTTTCTGCTTTGTGACAAGTGGGTGTGAGAAATGGAAGTAAATGTGGTATTTCCACTTCTCTGTAACCACCACCTACTCGCAGAGAATGAATTAGTGTTTTCATTCCGTCCGTACAACAGACAGATCATCTGAGAAAACTGGTATTTGTGCGACTTCTGTGCTGTTGTGGACAGGCCTTTACACTGAAATGGCTTACACCACCCCAAAATTGAAATAGACAAAAATTTTGCAAAGATATTTAACAAAGATTTTTAACTAAACAATATTTGCATTTATTTACACCATTTTAAGCATTTTATGTATGGCGTGCCCACTAAAAATACAACATTCCAGATGGTTATGTTTTAGGTTTTAAGTCCTAATACACACCAAAAAAGAATTTACTTTTTTTTTCTCAAACACACATAATGAAACACAGATGGACTCAGATGAAGGTGTAGAACCATCTCAAGGATGATCCGAAGAAATGGACAGCACCTGAGTTAAATATATGAGCGTCACAGCAAAGGGTCTGAATACTTAACCATGTGATATTTCAGTTTTTCTTTTTTAATAAATCTGCAAAAATGACAACAATTCTGTGTCAATATGGGGTGCTGTGTGTACATTAATGAGGAAAAAAATGAACTTAAATTATTTTAGCAAATGACTGCAATATAACAAAGAGTGAAAAATTTAAGGGGGTCTGAATACTTTCCGTACCCACTGTATATATATATATATATATATATAATGTTTTAATTAATTAATTTTAAAAATAAACCATGGTATTATGTACTTCATCAGCTTGTTTAGGCTAATAATATACTAATACAAAAGGCTAAGCAATCCTTTGATCAACAAACAAAAATCTCACCTTTCAGAGCAAGCATGTTGGTCACTTTACAGTTCCCTTAATCATTTCTTATATGGTCTGTGCCTATTTGCAACGTGTTTCTATATTTGTTTGTCTTATATTTGCAGCATGTGTGTTGTCAAATTGATCAAGATAATTTCTTAATTTTCAGGTTTTTTCATTTGCTCTCTCGTCCACGACTTCTGTGTTTGTGTGAACAGGCCAGTACACTGAAATGTAAATGTATCGTTGGTCCAAACAACTGTGTATGTGACTCTTTCCTCTGTTTGTAGTGAGCGTGGACTCTGATAATACCTACTTTGAGAAGGTGTCAGAAGAACTGGAGCTGATAGTGAAGGAGATTCAGTTCAGTCCAGAAGAAGATTGTCCTCCGGTGCGCTCTGATGCTTGTCTAGATGACTGCAGCTCCTCAGGTGACCCTCGCCGTCAAATCTGACTAGCAGGAAATGTTTACAAGCACCATCAATTATTTATTTATGCTTCATATTGCAAATGACAAAAAACAACTGCAAAAACACACGTGTCTCCTCAGATGATGACACTACAGAGAGGATTATCAGCCTGCTGAAGCACCATGGAGATCTTATCAATCAAAGAGTAAGCATTTTATTCATATTTTATTTAACTGTGTTATCTAATGCATGCAAAATTAATTGAATTATGACATTTGTGACATTGATTTTTAGGATTGCTGTTGCTGTTTTAGGTTCAACACAGCCTTTTTTGGCACATTTAGTAACATATGAAGACAAAAAGTGCTGCTAGATCCCCTCGTACAATTTCTGTGTAATCTTCTTTCTAGATAAGCAGGAACAAGAGTGTCCAAGACTTCCTCCAGAGTCTGTCTTACAGCTCCTTCCAGCGTCTCGCTGACCGCTACATAGCCCAGATCCCCAGTCCTCTTCCCCAGACCACAGACGCCTCTGCTGAGCTGGTCAGACTGGCCTTCACCCTGGACTTCACTGCCAAAGTGGCTGGACTGTGCAGTCAGACGGTCGGCCGAATCATGGGGTTCGGTTACCAGTACCTTCAGGATTCCTTCACACAAATGTGTGCGGCCCACGGACAGGTACGAACAGATCAGGCAGAGGAAACAGGGCAAAGGTGTGATTGTTGGGAGTAAAGTAACAGACCACATTTCAGTCTTGGTTTATATTACTAAAACGCACACACTTTTTTCTTTTCAAGTCTGTTTGAGCTCTTAAAAACCAAAGTTCACCCAAAAATGAAACTTCTGTCATTATTTACTCACCCTCAAGTAGTTACAAGCCTGTATGAAGTTCTTTGTTCTTCCAAAGTATTTTTTTTTCCTATTATGGAAGTCAATGATGACCAAAACAGCCTGCTTACTTTGGTCACACTTTATATTAGGTGGCCTTTACTACTATGTACTTACATCAAAAAATAAGCGACTTGAGACTTATTTGTGCTCCAGGGTCACAAATATTCTATATGTGTGAGTTTATATATACATAAGTACACACATATTATGTAAACAAAAACGTTTATTTTAGATGTGATTAGTCATTTGACTGCAAGAATTTACTTTTTTGTTTTTTGTTAAATTTAAAGTACATTGTACTATAAAAGCTATAGGCGAATCGTCATGTGTTTGTTAAAACATTAATCTGCAGATTGTACAAATTAGTTTTTAAAATAAAATAAACCTCAGTTGCTCATTCAGGTGCTACACACCACCAGGAACAGCACATGATTTGTCAGACTTGTCTGCATTGTTAACCAATTATGGTGAATTAAAGCACAGTGACTGAGCCAAGCTTCTGTTCCCCAAAATGGGTTCATGTGTAAAAGTTCCCATGTATTTATGTTAGTACACATTATGTCTGTGACAGCACACTTTTGCAGAAGTATTAACTTTTGGTTTTGTAGCTTATTTGTTATAGATCCCTCTTTTTCCACTGGAGAAGAAGTTTGGAGATTTAAAATGAAAAGTTTTTTATTATGAATCAAACTTTTAGTTAGTTATTAGGGTCCAGTTGTTTTCTGGTTTTGTTTACTGTTTTTTGCAGGTGGTTTTAAATTGTTTATTGTAAGTGGGTTGATATCATGTCATGTTTTTCATTTCCTGGTAGGTGCCAGAAGATTTGGAAGAACAGACTACAAGTGATACAGACTGACTGAAGTCAAAAACGACTGTGATATTTGTAGCTACTTTTGTGAATAAGCCAACGTTAGTAGTTTTTTACTGTAAACTTTATACAATGACCGACTGTAAAACATACAACAGGGTTGAGCCGAATACTAAAACTGTGAATAAGAAATTGTATTTATTTTTTTTTACACAAAATTAGCATATTGTAATGATTTCTGAAAGATACTGTGACACTGGAGTAATGACAGCTTATTTTAAATTATAATTAAGCAATTTTAAAATGTATTAAAATAAACAAAAATCTGCTAAATTAAATTGTAATACCATTTCAAAATATTACTGTTATTACTGTAATGTTGATCAAATAAATGCAGCCTTGGTAAATATAAGAGACTTTCTTATATATATATATTTTTTTTAAATAATACATTCCCCAAATTTCTTATGCGAAATGTACATTGGAGGTATTATGGAAATAATTGTGTGACATTTTGGAAAACTGAACATTTATCGGGGTCTCATGCTGTGTGTAAACTCATTTTAGAAAAGATATTTACGCTAAAAAACATTACACAAATGTATAAAATGTAAGAGATGGATCACAACTATCATGTGTTATTTGGTGAGATCAGTTTGAACATCTTGCATTTCATGGCATTTATAAAAGGTAATTGGTCCTGGTTTTTAACCAGGAGGAGCAGGCGTCAGTAGATATTTGTTTGGATGGTAACAGATGCATCATACGACTGCATGATTGAGGCCTGTTTCAGTTTGCTCTGTTTGTGCCATTGTGCTAAAATCATTTAGTAAAACCACATTTGGTTTCTTTTGGAGAGTTAATGTCTTTATGAATGGTTGCTATGAAATAATGGCAGTGCTTGTTAATGTGAATGGCAGCAGTGGTGTCTGAGACTGTATTAGCCACCCTTGACATTCTGCATTGAGCTCCATTGCTAATCGATCTCAACTGATTTCTGGAGTTTGAAGTCAGAGCTTGATGAAAGAAGAGTCCTGTGATCTTACCACCTAACCACCTCATCAAGAGTCAGCTGTGGCCATACAACACATACAGGTGTCCTATTTATTCTGATTAAAATCAGACCAAAATAAAAAAAATTGTATTTATTTTAATATTTTATAATAATAATAATAATAATAATAATAATAATATATTTTTTATTTTAGAATTAATATTTATGTGAAAGATCTGTAATGTTACATATGTGTGACATTGGGCGTTTATGATAAATTTTTGATGTTACATATGTTACATTGGACATTTACTTCTCAATTGAAAAAAATACATTTTATAATTTTTTTTTTCCTTTTATAAGAGTATTTTTGCTTTTCCACAACATATATCAAAATGTTTACTTTTCTAGGAAGATAAAACAAAAAAACTTTTAAAGAAGTAATAGTTTTTGCATTTTTTAAAACCACTACTGTGGCCATTATATTTTACATCAACTCTTTTGTAACATATCAAAATTCTACCTTTTCATGCAAATGGTTTAGCCAGAAATTCATTTTTTGAATTGTTTTATCACAACTTAAAAATGTGCAAACTGAATGAAAATAAATAATGACCTCATACTGGAGGTCAGTGTGTTAAATATGCATGTAGATTTTCTTAAAATGTTTTGAAATGAGCAGCAGAAAATATATAACACTACAATAACTGATCCAGCTAAATTAATTGAGCGGCTCATTACCATTTTTCTTAATGTGACAAATACATCACATCAAAACTCCGCCTACTGTTATGATGTTAACAGCCCGATGTGACATATATGTCACCACAATATCTTCGTAACTTGTTATAATCATTTTGTTCAAGAAATGAACAAAGTGTTAGCTGTATATTTTCACATATAAATACCATTTTAATTGTGTGAGAAAAATGAAGTGCATTATTAAGCAAACAGCACAAATACGTTGCCACTTTATTTTCATAACACTAAAGCAAAATGTCACAACTAGAAAAGTCGACAGCATAACTGAGATTGATATTTATAAACGTAATTTCATCTTCTTCCAAAAGACTGCAGATCTGTATATTTTTCTTACTGCTACTACTATATATATATATATAGGCTATATATATATAATATATTAGTAGAATAAAAACTATTATTTTAATATTATAATATCTGGAGTATTTAAAACAAATTGAAATATTAGTGAAAAAATAATATAATTATATTTTAATATATTAACCCTAAAATATATTTAGTAAAATCCTTTATTTATTTTTTCTAATATCCGCTACAATTCTTTTTGTTTTCTTTTAGTTCACCAGCAAAAATATGGCCTAATAAGACCAGACTTCATGGGGTCTTTACAAAGAAAAGGATGCTAATAATCTAGAATGCTAGTTGTATATTAGTATTCACTACTTTGGATTAAAACAATGAAGGTTTTCATCTGAAGGAGCACATAATAATATTTAGTATCAGCTTCACTCCGTAACTATACTCATACTCGCATTTCTAGCATGTTCTTAATTTCTTTTTACATCTGCCATGTGCTGCTGTAATGTGTGCTGCACTTCTATCTTGCGTCTTTTCCACTTGTTCTCTGTTTCTAGTGAAAACAGGAGCGTGTAGAGCTTCGGGAGGGTCTGTGCCACGGAGGGACTTGGTGGGAAAACAGCAGAGATGTGCCCGTTCTGATTAGAGGAGGACAGCTCTCTGCGTCTGTGCTGCTCATTGTGAGCTTGAGCGGGTATCAAACTGAACATTCTTTGCAAAAGACAGAAAACAGTTTTCATTTTCAAATTTCCACATTGGCAGTGTTAACAATTAAAAGCAGAAATATGTTTTTATTGTGTGCTTACATATCTCCTAAGGCTTTCCATGTAGAGGACAGTAGGATTTTGATTACAAAAATCAAGAAGAGCTTAATACCATGCCAGAGCCAGTATGCCACAGTCATAGCGTCAGTGATCCATTTCTGATACCTGCAAAACAATAAATCAGTGATTATGAGCGGCATAAGAATGTTGCCTACAAAAATAAAAACCTTTTAGGTCAGGGGTGTCCAAAGTCTGGCAAGCAGGCCAATTGACTCAATTGACCCTTCGGCACTGCTATTTATTAAATTTATATAGAATTTTAGGTAAGACTTTATTTTAAGGTGTCCATAATACAGAGTATTTACCTAGTAAGTAGTAGCTGTTGTACTTACATAAAACAAAATATACTTACCATGTAACTAAGTTGTGGAACAGTTTGTTATTTTGTAGATGTAACAGGCTGCTACTGTTACTTTAAAATTACAGAATATTACATAGACATAAGCTACTTAAAATAAAGTGTATCAAGATTGTACTTAACTGTACTTCATGTGTATCTATCTGTACTGTATCTAGCTAAGTAGAACAGCTACTATTAGGTACTTAATTAGGTAGTTTCTGTGTTAACTTAAAATAAAGTGTTACCGGGTTGGGTTTAGGGTTACTAGCATGTAGTTATGCATAATTTATTGTTATTTTAATAATAAGTAACTGGTAACAAGTTCACCTTAAAGGACTAGTTCACCCAAAAATGAAAATTACACCATAAACTACTCACCTGCAAGCCATCCTAGGTGGATATGACTATCTTCTTTCAGACGAACACAGTCAGAGTTTTTTAAAAATGTATTCTGGCTCTTCTAATCTTGGTAATGCTTGTGGATGGTGGCCATGATTTTGAAGCTCCATAAATTGTATATATCCGCAAGTACTGCATCCCAAAACTAACCCATACGCCTCAAGGGGGTTATCACATGTCCTCTGAAGCAGATCGCTGAGTGTTTGTAAGATATTTCTAGTTTTAAAATGATAATGTAAATAACTGACTTCTGGTTATTTTCCAGAGAGAGTGTCTGAAAGAAGAAAGTCATATACACCTAGGCTGGCTTGGGGGTGAGTAATTTTCATTTTTGGGTGAACTATTCCTTTAATTCCTTTTTTAACACCACCTGATGTTCATTCATGTTTATTTTGTAATATAACTACAAATGAAGAGATGATTGGTTCCAATACCACACGTTGTGTAAATTATGTTGTGAAATGTTAAATTTTAAGAACTTGAAAGTTGCGACTTTGTTTCAAGTTCTGTTTCAGTAAAAAACAAATATTCACTATTGGTTAAATATTTTCAGTGAATTATTAATCATTTTCTGAAATAAACTATAATTAGATCAGTACCTGTCCCAGAGGGTCGTAGCGCTCCAGATTGGCAGCGTGAACAGTATGAGCAGGTACGAGAGCGTCCTCTGAGGTAAAGCCACATTCGAATTACTCACAATCTCCAGCTGCCCCATTATATTACATAGCAGCACTGAAACATAGGAATAGGAATAGGAATTCAAACACTTCTGTATCGAATCCTTCATTTTCAGAAATGGAAACGGGACTCTGCAGTACCTTCCTGGACATCTACTGGTGAGGTCTTACGTGCTGTGGGCTCTTGACGGGATGGACTCACAGATGAACAAACCCCATTGACCGCAGGTTGTTCAGGGCAGTTTCGATGGGATTCCTCTTCTTCTAAACGATCAGTCTGTGTCAGCATCCAGTGATCTGAGCTCACTGAATCATCAGACGCATCAGACTCCCTTCTCCGTTCGGGAAACAGCGGCAGTGCATCTGTCGAGGTGAGAGAGATAGTGTTTAAGACAGTACTGGTTAAAGCAAGCAGACAGAACTAAAACCTTACTTCTAATCGTATAGATTTTAAAATCTTGTTAATCACTTACAAAGCCCTGAATGGCTTAGCTCCTCAGTACTTGAGCGAGCTC
>JAUMHE010000080.1:3311364-3323869 GCA_032359235.1 Enteromius mattozi
AACAATGAGCTTTGTACAAATCGACCCGTTTCAGGAGGCGGGGCTTAGAGGAGAAACAATAATGTACAGTATGTGGAGAATAATGTGTTTTTTTAACCTTAAACCGCATAAATACATTGCATTACACCAAATACACAAAATAATGTTATTTTTAGCTCCTCCTCCCTCATCATCTCGTCCTCTCGTTATCATGTATATTTAAAGAGTTGTTTGTGTTCCAGTCTCCGCCGAGCATTGAGTTTATCTTGTGTAAAGCGTTTCCCTTGTTTCTGGTTAGTGTGTTGGTTTCCTAGTGTCTTTCCATGTACCGATCTTTGCTTTGTTTTTTTGGTTTTCACTCTGTCTGGCTCCGTTATGGATTCTGTTTGACGATCGACCGACCCTGCTTGTTTACTGGAGTACTCTTGTGTCTTGCCTCTGACATACCCGCTCGCTGTGTTACTGACCCTGTCTGTCTGACCACGTCTTTAAATAAAGCTCGCACATGGATCCGCACATCCCAGTCTCATCTGTTACAGCCAGGGGCATGTTTTATTAAACAAGCTTACCAAAAAAGCCAGGCTTATAGTCTAACTTATTTTAAATCAAATCAGCTAGCAAATAAGTTAGACAAACTGAAATAAACCTGAGACTTACTTGGTAAATGTGTTTTAATAAACAGGCCCCAGGTGAATAGGGTAAAAAATAACCAATTGATATCACCATGCTTACACAGGTGATTGATTACATTAAGAATAAGAAAAAAAATTATTGCACATTTTTTGAAATGCTGTGTTTAAATATGCAAACAAGGTCTTTTTTAACTAATTATGTGCTAATTTTCATAGATTTGAAAAAAAAATCTCAACAATGGATAAAGCCAGGATTCAAAACTCTTATTTCATTTTGTTGACATATTAGACTGAGGATTTTAGATTTTTCTTGTTATTGCTAAGATATGTATTGTAACTGAAATAAAGTGCTATAAAAGAAACACTTCAAAGTGTATTTTAAATGTTCTCTTTCCATTAGCCTGAAAAAATGCTTTATTAAAAGTAGTGCTTTCAAACAATGAATGGTGATTAATTGCACTCAAAAGTCTCTTTTTACGTATGTGATATCTGTATATATATATATATATATATATAAATACACACATATACAGTATATTTTTGAAAAATATTTACATCTATATACATTCATATATTTATATTCTTATATTTTATATTATATATACATAAATATATTTAATATATAAACATACCTTTTTTTTCTTAAACATACAGAATAAATCCATGTGTTTGTATTCATATATATACATAACAAATATACACACATATTATGTAAATAAAAACTTTTATTTTGGATTTGATTAAAGATTGACAGCACTAATTAAAAGCCAAAAAGCCTAACATGGACAACTGTGTTTTTGCCTGCAGTCTCTGGTCTAGTCAGAGTCAATGAAAGTTTTGAACACAAAGATCTCATATTACCTAGATTGGAGCCACAGACGACGGCTGCAGCGACGAGGGAGCCAGATGACGCCCCATAGACCCTCGGAGCTCCTTGCAGGATCCAGGCCGCGTTGTCCAGAAGACTCTGTGCCACACCGAGCTGGTACGTAGCTAGAAAACCAGAACCACAGAAAGACACCGAGAGGTTCTCATTTTTAGACAGAATGCATAACGGTGATGACATGACTAGAACAGTCTCCTCAGTCTCAGATGGAACAAGTTCTTCGACGCTCGAACTGACTTTGGATGAGGAGCATCAGCGCAAAATATTAAAACAGATGGTCACGGGTGTTGTTAAATCAAAAAGATTTTTTAAAACCCCACAGAGGTCCCTCCTTCCCCTCCGGGACACTGTGAATAATGTGAAGCCGCTGTGGGGATCCAATTCTCAAATCAATTCCTCACTTCATCATGTCTAAAGCAGGCCTATTATATTTGTGTCTACGCACTTTCAGAGGCCATCAGATGTAAATGTCTGTATTATTGTTGTCCTTAGAGCAGTCATATGCTTGACATTTAATAAATGTCTTAAAATGAGCACAGTCATGACTAGATTACCATAGAGATCATAGATTTCAAGCACATGCACACACACACACACACAGGAAGAGTCACAAAACCTGAAACTAAAAGTTAATAACTTCTTCTTCTAAATTTTCTAAAACTCTAAAGACTCGTGGTAGATAAAATAATTTTAAATGTACCTATCATTCGCATAGCTAGGGTTGATTTATACAGTAGTAAGTAATAAGCCAGTGATGTCACTTCCCCCAGCTGAATGGATTGCTTTAAGGTGATTCTCTACAGTTTTGACCAATTGGTCACAGCAATATTAAAAGGTCCCATGACTTTTCCAGTTGATCATGATTAACTTAAAAAAAATAAATAAAAGTGACTTGACTTGGATGAGAATACAGCTTGGCTTAACCAGAAAAATCAGATTTATGGATACTGATATTTAAAAAAAAGTCTATAGAAACTTTTTTCTATTAACTATTTTTCTTCTTCTACATTTAAATGACTTTTCTAGGTCTAGGAATAAAACGTTTAAAATCTCATGTTTTTCAAGACCGATTCTTAAAAAAAAAAAAAAAAAAAAAAAAAAAACAGTTGTAGAGGATGTAAATATTAAAATGAGAAATATGTCAGTTGTTTTGACTTCTTTTAATAGCTGTTTTCTTTTAAAGTACTTGAAATAATGTAAATTGCTGACACTTCAAAGTGGGTCCTGTTATTGAGTCCATGGTATTTTGTTCAGCAACGTTTTTCAAATTATTTCATAATCATTATTAATGTAGATTTTATTAGATGAAATAAAATGTTTGTACTGAATAAACAATTATATGCCATGTAGGAATATGTACGGTAAGAAAACGGCAAAAAGCATTAAAAGAAATTATTTTTTTTTTAAAACCTAAAAACCTGAAAAAAAGTTAATGAGCATCTTATTTGTTAACCTCATCTTATATAGACAATAGTTAATGAATTTCGTTCTGTAGATTATTCATGATATTTGATTATTGGTATAAATCAATGTCATTATACAGTAATGCAGTGCAGTTCACAAATCTGTCAAAACAAAATAACATTGCACAATTTTTACAACCTGAGAGAAAATTTCATATCAACCCTTATTCCTATTAACTATGAGAATCAATCAGAATTGTTGTGTTGAGAAATTAGTGTCACTAACAGCAAACAACTGCACACTGCTACCCTGAGTCAAAACCATGTGGTCTGAGCCTCTCCTAAAATATCACTGAGTCCTGTGGCTCCTCTAAGGGATGTCAGCCATCTCTGGTGCTGCGGATGGCATTTCACATCCACCTTCACTCAACAGAAGATCAGCTCTGGGTTTCTCATTCTAAACAGTCAGGATAATTAACTGCTAATGCTGATCCTGGATCAGAATGAGGGGGTGAATGTTATGGGATTGGTGATATGCTGAAGTTGTGATCGGAGCTGGGGCTCATGGTAGTAGGAGTGGACACAGGAGATACTTCCAGAGCGTCTTCTCTGTAGTCGGGAGATGCAGGACTGTCAGGAGACTCTAAAACTTCTGTGCGGTCTGACCTGCCTTGCATGATTTCCTCAGGAGTCTTCAGAAACCTGCAGCACAGAGGGAGTGTTTGAAATCATAAGAACAAGTATGACTGAACAATATACGGGTCAAGACAGAAAATGTCTCATTTTTACAGTTTTAGCTCCCCCTACTGACTCCTTTTTAATGAAAACGAATTTCAGTTGCACTTTATTTTATGGTTCTTGAACTTACATTTAGAGTACAGCACTTCATAGTGCACTTGAGAATAAGGTATGGTAAGAGTAAGGTATACGTATACTATAAGTAATATATAATATAAGGTAACTACATGGGATAGGGTTATGTTTAGGGTTAGTATACCTAGTTATTACCTAGTTATTGTAATTATTAAAATAAGTAGTGCACTTCAAATAAATCTGGTCTAAAATAGGATTTAACTGAATATTTAGTCAATGTAATATAATACGGAAATATGTATGTATATATATATATATTGATTTAAAAGGTACCTTATTTGATTACCGTTAATATATTTTCTGCATGAACAGTTTTTCTAAATATTATTTAAAAATTCAAAGTATACTTTCTTATGATTAATTGCACTATAAAAAAACAACAACATGTACTGTACATCTCATTTACCATCGCTGCACTAAATGATGCAGGATTTATACCAGCATCACCATTAAATAATGACTGAAATCCCATGACTACTACATTTGAGTACAAAAAATACAGGTAACACTTTAGAATAGGGAACACTTATTCACTATTAATTATGACTTTTCCCTCAATAAATTCTTCATTTGCTGCTTATTAAAAGTTAGTGTGGTAGTTGTTAATTTTTGGTATTAGGTAGGATTAGGGATATGTAATAAGCTCAAGTAGAATAAAGCATTAAAGGGTTTCTCCAAGCCAAAATGAAAATTTTGTCATTAATCACTAGTTCCATATTAGTAATACAGTAATATAAGCAACTAGTTAAGAGACCCTAAAATAAAATGTCACCCAAAATATAAATATGCATTAAATGCGTGTGAGTGCCTCCACTCACCGGAAGAGCAGCCTCTGGCCTGTCTCTTTCTTGATAATGTTGAGCTTGTAGTAATGGCGTAATGCTCTGGACATTTTCTCGTAGGTCATATTGGCCCTGTTCTGCAATAACAAACAAACAGACTCAATTATGATCGATCCCACTTAAAGCAATGCAGAAGTGAGCTGGTCTTGTCTGCTGCAGTACTTTGTGGTTGCCCCAGAGTCGTGCCAGTCCGTTGGGATCCACCACTCTGAAAATCATGGCATCCGGATCTTCCCAGCGAATGAAGGCCTCATACCTGCTGTCCGACAGCAGCTGGTACACATAGTCCCATAAGAGTTTGCAGTCTATAAGGAAAACATGGAACAGCAACAGATATGTTTCTTCATGATTTGTGACATAGAGTTAATTTTAGCAACATCTGATATTGTATTTTATATTAAAGGAATAGTTCACCCAAAAATCATTTACTCACCTAAGTTTGTAATCAGGCTGTTTTGGTCACCTTTGACTTCCATAGTGTTTTTTTCTAACCAGTCAATGGTGATCCAAAACAGCCTGATTACAAACTTGGGTGAGTAAATGATGACAGAATTTTCATTTTTGGGTGAACTATTCCTTTAATGCAGTTTTCAGTGTCATGCATGCGCACCTGCAATCTTTCCATTGGCCTCAGAGTTTTGTGTGGTGTTTGCAGGTTTTGTGGTTTTATTGGACAGGTTGAGAGGCTCATCCGAACAGTAAACATTTACTGGTTGTCTGGTTTTGTCTGGAGATGTTTGTTGATTTTCTTCCTTGGGAGAATGATGTGAAATCTCTGAAAGATATGAAATAAAAGAACAGCTATAAAATCTCAAGGGTTAAGTTTTCAAATCCCTGCATTAAAATCTTGTATCAGTCAGGAAGCCAGGAACACTTCCAAAATGTTTTAACATACAATTCTACACTTCTATTTTAACTTTCTATTACAAAAATGTGTGCATTTTTATGAAGCCCCAGGAATATGACATGCTGAAGATATTGTGGCCACAAATTTGTTGATTTCGTCTCCATGATGTCAACAATCGCGGTCAGGTTTGTCCCCTTATTTGAGGTAAATTGTATATTTTAGTAATTTGATCCCTTGATTTAACCTTAATTATAGGTTAAACTAAAACCCACGGTTTAACTAAAACTAGGGAATTAATTAAATCATGGAATCAAATTAGTAATTAATGTCTACAAAATCTTCCATATTTCATGTGTGGGGCTTGAAGATAAAATATTTGTATTTTTTTTATTAAATACAAAAAAGCCTTGTATTACATTATTTGAAAAAAGAACCCCTAATGAAAAAAATAAACTTCTCAGAAATGTTTTATCATAGCAGCATCTAATCTTAAATAGTTCTTCCAAAAAAGAAATTTTGCTGAATATTTACTCATCCTCAGACCATCCAAGAAATAGATGATTTTGTTTGTTCGTTAGAGCAGATTTGGAGATATGTAGCATTACATCACTTGCTCATTAATGGATCCTCTGCAGTGAATGGGTGCCGTCAGAATTCTTCTTACATCAAAATCCAGTGGTGTTTGATCTGTGTATATGTCTCTCCTGATTCAGTCATACTACGCAATAATACAGACAGAGGACTCGTATTTTAGCAAGTTACAATTTTAGGTTAAAAATATCTAAACAGAAAGCTTTATGGAGTTTCAAGTTAAAAATGTTTTCAAGGAGCACAATACATCTGTTGATAGACTGGAGTGGTGTGGATTGTTTGTGTATTGTTGAGAAGTTTCTATAATCTGTTTGGACTCTGACGGCACCCATTCGCTGCACAGCATCCATTGATGAGTGATGCAATGCTACTTTTCTCCAAATCTTATCTATGTCTTGGGTGGACTCAGAGTTAATACTTTCTTTTTTAGCAAGTTAGGGTGAGATCTATCTCCAGGGCTTTCTGGGGTCAATAAAGATGGTTAAAGTGCTGACCTCTGTGCATGCCATGTGAATTCTCAGAGTCAGCAGACAGAGGTTTCTTCTCCTGGCTCTGATCTGTGCTGCATCCAGCTGTTAACACCCAGGAGTTTGTATTTACTGGACAAACAAGTACATTTCTGTTAGATGGAACATAAGGACCTACAAGACCAGTTTTTTTTTTTTTTTTTTTGCTGTTTATTAACTGTAAGACAACTCATTTTATTCATAAGATTACACGGAAATGGGTAAATATGAAAGAAATGTATTGTGTACTCTTGTTTGAATGGAGGTAGGTATAATTTAGCCACACCTATTGGCAACAGCTCTATGTGCTTTACAACCAGGAAATTCCCTCCTGAATAAAGAAATGGGTGTTATTTAACCCCATAAAGCAGATCAGTGTGCTTCCCGTCACTTATGAAGGACTTGTTATAAAAGAGTGATATAAAATGTTCAGTAAGTATGATATCCAAAATGTTTCCCTTTACAAGGAGCAAAAACAGTGACCTGGTTCCTTCATCGGTGTGTCCTACAAGCTACGGCAAGTCATTTAATTTATTCTCTGGCAACTGTTCAAATAGGAAGTCAGACATTTATCAAGATAATAGAGGATTACACAAGAACAGCCCAAACAAAGAAGAGTCCTTTCAGCTTTTAACTGTTAAAAGGCTGTGAATCCTGTAAATTTTAACCTGAATAACCAAACAAATAATTGTATAAACATAAACGAGCGATCAAGAAATACATGCACGACTGTTTTAAATAGATGTCTTTGATTGCATTCAAGACCTTAGCTGAACACTCCCAATTTTATTATGCACAACTAGATCACCTGTCATCCTGTGCGGGTCGGGCGTCTGTTGTGAACTGGACAGCGGACTGAAGATGGCACATCTCCTCTGTTGCTTCACATATTGAAGGAGTTCATAAAGAACATCACCTGTTCACAGCAGTTCCCATTCACACAGTTATCATTAAATCTATAAACAGAACTGATAACTAGAACTGATTTCAGATCACATACCAGAGCTGGGACAGCGAAGACGGAAGTCCTCTTTGGTTAGAAGACAAAGTGCTTTTCCGTTCATCTCAAATTTTTGGTGGTCTGCACGTCGCAGAGAATATTCCCTTTGAGCCCAGCGCAGCCAGAGATTCACATCCTCCTTATTCCACAAAGATGGATTGATCCCTTACATTACAACCATAAAACACAGTGTTAGTTCAGCCAAAAATGAACACACTGTCAGCATTTATTCATCCTCAAATCTCTATGTATTTGTTTATTTTTTGGTCATTTTATGGGAATTTTGGAATGGACGTGGCTAAGGATTTCCCTAAAAGACACAAACACCATTCAAGCACATAAATGCTTGATTTATTATATTTCTTGTCATATTAAAGGCATAGCTCACCCGAAAATGAAAAATCTGTCATTAATTACTCAAACCCAGAAGACCTTCGTTTATCTTCAGAACACAAATTAAGACATTTTTGATGAAATCAGAGCCACCTGACCCTCCATAGACAGCAACACAACTGAAATGATCCCAGATCTAGAAACTTAGTAAAAAAAACTGTATTATTGTAGTGTTGCAAAACTGAAGTTAAGCCACTGATGTCACATGGACTGTTTTACCAGTGTTTTTACTATGTTTTTGGATCTGGGATCACTTCAGTTATGTCGTTGTCTACAGAGGATCAGATGTCTCTCTTAATTTGTGTTCTGAAGATGAATGAAGGTCTTATGGGTTTGGAACGACATGAGGGTTAGGGCTAACCCTTTAAACCCTTTGCGTAGGGGAACAAAATTTAGGTCATAATTTGGTGAACACCATCACTTTCGTTTGCGCATAATCAAAACTGATGTGATGTTAAGCAGGCACAAGGTTTGCATATTTGCAAGTATGCTAAATAATTTCTGTCTATTCCTCTCACAAAACATTATATGGCTTTGGACTATAAGAAGACGTACAGCAGGGAAAATAAGTATTTGACACATTTCTAAGTGGGCTATTGACACAAAATTTCCACCAGATGTTGCCATTAAGCCAAATATTGAATTCATACAAAGAAATCAGAACATTTAAGTATGCAAGTTGAGTCATAATAAATAAAGTGAAATGACACAGTGAATAAGTACTGAACACATGAAGATAACAAGGTGCAAAATGGCATAGAAAGCCAGGAAATCACCTGAAATCTGTCAGTATTGCGAGAGAAACTCTGCCCCCTTACTGATAAAAATGCTGATGTGTCAAATACTTTTTTTTCCCCGCTGTATATGTAAATATATGAAGAGAGCTGATTTATGCCACTGTCATGGTGCTATTTGTCAAGCCTTGAGGAAACTAGGCCACAATGTGGAAAGTGTAGATTTGGATTTCTGTTAGTCCTGTTTGACAGGGTATAATGTTGAGTGAATTTGTTTTTAATGCACCTCATTGTTATGATCCATAATCTACTCATGTAAATACTTTATGTGGGAACTTACGTAGTCTTCCAGGTAGCTTGCAGAGTTCATCAGGCACCATCTCGTACCCAGAGGAAGCTTCATATTGAGGGTCACGCATAACCGGAGAGCAAACTGGCGGCTCGTTCCCATTACAACCCAGCTGAAGCTTGAAAGGGAAAGCATTTACTTCAATAAAAATCAAATAAATTAAAAAATGGGAAATTTTCTGTGAGCATTTTTTTGTGAATGAATCAGAAAGTACAGAAACTAGACAATCGAATCTTGCTTTATATGAAAACAAACTGAGATCTCAATACACAGCAAAAGTGAAAGTAAATTTGAGACACACAACAGTTTTTATTTTCAGTTTTGCACTGTCGCCTAAATTTTGGATAAGGTATATTTGCACAATAAATCTACATTTATATATAGCTTTTTATTATGGTATTTGATGGGGCTTACAAAATAAGAAAAGGTACATAATATTTGCTTAAGAGAGCAGTTGGAGGTGATTTTCATGTGATTAAAGTTTTTTTTATACTTCGTTTAGTGGCACTAATAAAATCACTGACTAATTCAAAGTCATTTTGTTTACTATACTATTACTAGGTGGCAAGCGAGTGCTGTGTCTATAATGGATCTTACCTTTATCAAAGGTGGCGGTGAGGAGGCGTGACTCATGTTCTGTAACCTTCAAGACTTCACAAACTCATAAATATCCACTACAGTATTAATACCCGATTCCTGATCGATATATAGAGCAAACACAGCATGTGGTGTCGCGTGAAGTCTCAATCTTGCACAGCGGAGTTTGTCTTTTCTTATGCGGATTGCAGCACTAGAATCCTTCCGGGAAATGAAAACGAAAGAGAGCGGATCTGACAGGGGCTGTGTGCACATGAATCTCGCAAACACTGTAGGGAAGAGAGCTCGCGCTGCTCTTTGTGTTTCAGGTAGCCTATCTGGTATTTCCTGAAAGCCCAGAAAGACTAAATGCGTGTGAAATGAGCAAATCTTTAAAAATTCAAAAAGAGCAAAACCTTAAAAGTTACTAAAGCAAACTATAAATATTGCATAGTAGCTTTGAGGAAAAGAAATGAAGTTAAGCATTGTTTATGCTTATGTTTGTGTAGTCATGACATTTATGAGGCCTGTGATTTTCTGTCAGTGATTTATATGTAATCAGTAATATACATTTATATGAATTGGAGTTCTTCTGGGACAGGCTCCAGCATCCCCACAATAGGAGAAGCAATTTGGAAAATGATGTGTGGTAACTTGCAGGTTATCAAAGTCACCATATTATAATATGTAAAAATATACATTTAATATTTATATATATATATGTATATATATATATATATATATATATATATAAACAATAATGCTGGAAATCAGTATGTAACCCTGGACCACAAAACCAGTCATAAATAAGTGTACATTTTTCTAATCTTTCCATTGATATGGTTTGTTGGGATATTTGATCGAGATAGAACCATTTGAATATCTGGAATCTAAGTGTGATAAACAATCGAAATACTGAGAAAATCACCTTTACATTTGCCCAAATAAAGTTCTTAGCAATGCATGTTACTTATCAAAAATTAAGTTTTAATATATTTATGGTAGGAAATTTACTAAATATCTTCATGAATATCCTAATGATTTTTGGCAAAAAATACAAATTTATTAATTTGACCCATACAATGCATTTTTGGCAATTTCTACAAGTTTACCTGTGCTGCTTATGATTGGTTTTGTGCTCTATAGGGTCACATTTAAGGTTATAATCAATATTAGGTTATGTCAGTATAGGGTGATGTTAATGGGACAGTACAGCTAAGTTTGATAGTGAATCATGTCTTAAATGTGAGATAGCCTACTTGAAACTGAGAATCATAATTGGATTGATTGACTGTTTGATTGGTTGATTGATTGATTTTATTCCATGGAGGTAAGGGATTTAATACATTACTTCTCACTGTAATGTCTGAATTAAATTAGACTTGAAATGATGACCTGCAAATGAGTTGAGTTTCATTAAAGAATAATAATAATAATAATAATAATAATTAAATAAAAAATAATCAGTAGAATAAATAAACTGATTATAAAAAAAAATATTTTCTATATAATTTTTATAAAAAATAAATTTGATGAGAACCAAATTGATCAGAGTTTGATATGCTGCCACATATGGAGCTGTAACCTATCAAAAGGCTATAAATGTACCGTTAAGGTACTAAAATGCAAGCAGAATGTACAAGCATAGAAATATTATAGTATTGGTTGTTTGGTGGAAGTGTAAGTATTTTCTACCAGATGCCTTCAAATAAAATGTACAGGTGTTTGTTTGTTTGTTTGTTTTTATCTCAATGCTTAGAGGGGACCTTGCCTCCTCGTTACATATCTCCTTTCACCTGGGGCAGTGGTTCTCAAATCTATCCTGGAGGACCCCCAATTTGTGGAGTCAGGTGTGTTAGATAAGGGAAACATACAAAATGACAGACTACCTTGACCCAGATTGCACTCTATAACTCTATAAGTACATTATCATTATACTAGACTTTTGAAATTCAGCATATACTTTATTTTGCAAAGATCAAATTGACTATATTTATAATGTAATTTTGGTGAATTGAATTAAAGATAATGTTACCAATGTGACCCCTTTAAGCACCAGGCCCCGTCAACCAAAAGTTACATTAGACCCTGAGTTGTTGTCCTGATCTCAAAGCAGAGAAGAAGAGGAGAGGGTTAGGTCCTGCCAAGGCCAGACTGCCCCCCAAGAAGTCCCACACTCACTCTTCGGTCCTGGAGGGCCGGTGTCCTGCACAGTTTAGCACCAACCATATTTAAACACACCTGAAGCAGCAGCTAATCAAGGTCTTCCTAGATAATTCATATAAATTCATATAAATTTGTGCAACTCATAAAATATGTACTATTTAGCAAAAATCATATGCATTTCTATGAGTGAGCTCATAAAGTTGCATACAAAAAGCCACCTCGTAAAATATGTACCAATTGTGGTGTTTGGGCTGGTGTTACACAACGCTCATTCCTGTTATCTCTGGAAACCATGGATACATTAACAACCAGAATGTTTGAAGTAAAAAAATAATAATTAATTGTTGCATAAACATGGCGAACAAGAGAATAACAACTACTCTTCATTTTAATAAAAAAAAAAAATTTGACTGTAAACATTACACACACACACACAATAGCTCTAAACAAATGTTACAAAGGTGCTATTTGATATTTTGTCACATACTCCCTTACATCAGGCCCACACCCCTTTTCTCATATAACCTTCTTCTGAGAGGGAACAGCTCCCTGAACACACACTCCGAGTTCCTACGTATTGAGGGCCCATCTCTCTCATATATATATATATATATATATATGTGTGTAGTTTTACTCTTTTGTTTTCATCATAGAAATGCTGTCTAACAAAGTGGGCAAACAGCTGGGTCGCCCCACATATTCTTTAACTGGATGGCTGGTGACCAAGT
>JAUMHE010000080.1:3323969-3336242 GCA_032359235.1 Enteromius mattozi
ACTGCAACTGTTATTACTTCTGGCCGGATCTGAAAGCAGGAGCGAGAGCGATTCACAGAGTGATGAAACCAGGTGAGATCATGAGAACTTGAGTAATTTAATAAAATATAGAAATCAACATCTCTGATTTTATATTTAAGATGGTATAAGCTTAAAAAATCCACAACAAATTCCTCGTCTTTTTACACACACCTGGCGAACAATGCTAATTTGGATTCTAATTAATAAAATAATTTTCATAGTCACTTATATTTTATTTATTTATTGTCGTGTTGGCAGTGGGTAAAGTATATACATTTTTTTCTAAATATCATCAGCATGGTAATTTTAATTTTTTCAAAAAATGTAACTGGATTGTTGAAAAGGTTTTTATTTATTTTTTATTTGCACAGTATTTAGCATGCTTAGCATTAGAGATGCATGAACTCCACACGTTTGAAACTATACTGCATATCATCCAAAATTAATTGAGAAAGAATATGTTATCTCAGATTTCTGGACCCAACTGCATATCTTTTTTTTTATTATTACTAATATTGGAGATTTTTCTTTTCTATCCCTGCAGGTGGAATTATGGTTACAACTCTCAGACTAGACAGTGTTATTAAAGCTGCTAATATGAAAGTGCTCACTGGAGATAAATGGCGTCCTGAGGTCTACATGGAAGCACTGCAGTCCTCTGGATTCACAGATGTCCGAATGGACAATAAAAGAGAGAAACTCATCACAATTCAAGCTATCTTTGCCACTGCTGTGAAATAAATTTCTGTGTACCTTTCCATACTTCCTCAGGATTGTGTTTGAAATAAAATAAATCCAACAGGAGTAAATATTACCAATGACTGACAGGTGTTTTCTCCAAATGCAGTGAAGCAAGATCTGACTTTCTTGTCACTATTTTCTTGGAATGCATGGGCTTGTTTTTAAAAAAAACAGTTCTATGAAGGCACATACCCAGAAATACAAAAAGTGTTACTCTGACACACCTTGCAAGGGAATGTTGAATACGGGCCTATATGGCAGGCTAAACATTGTTCCTATAGAATCCATACATCATTCCCAATTTACAGTAGGCTATTATCTGTAATGTAAACATGTCTTGCAAGTCAGCATTTTTCCCTGAAGGTGTCCTTTCAGATACACTCTTAAAAAAAGGTGCTTTATGGCTCTTTGGCAGCGTGAATGGTTCCTTGAAGAACCTTTAATATCCAAAGAACCTTTCCATAGCACAAAAGCTTCTTTATATTTATTTCTTTGTAGCACAAAAAAAGGTTCTTTAGACTATTTAACGGTTCTTCACAGTCAACAAAGTGTAAATATTTTTTTCTGGGAAGTGAGATCAAGTGAGATAAATTGTCGTGCCTGGTCCAGAATTAATTCTGGATTCATTTTCTATTAGTTGTGTTCAATTATAGTGCAAAGTAATAATTCTTTTGTATAAATAGTTTTGTGGTGTTTATTAGGGTAATTTAAAGGACCAGTAGATTAAACCTTAATAGCCTATATACTACATCTATTGTAATGATGTATTGTATGTCATTTAACAAAAAGCAAAGTTCTGCATAGAGATTGTTAAAGTAACGCTAGTTACATCAACGTCCCACTAGAGCGCAGTGTTATGTTGTGGATTGGGGGAAGTTGTTTCAGTCCTGACTGCTTGTGTTCTGGAGGCAGCATTAAAAACGATTAACAGTGACAGTGCTCTCCACCTCTGTTTATGTAAAAGAATACACATAAAGAGAACATACTTATAATGTATATACATCTTCATGACTAGATAGACATGGTGAGTTTTTGTCTTTAATATAGCTACACATTTAGATATGCAGATTTTTTAAAAGGGAGTGTGACCAAAAAAGTTTGATAACTACTGACCTAAGCTCCACCCAGAGAAAAATGTCACAATGTTAGAAAATGGGTATATACTAATTATTGTTGGCTCTGTGATAAATTGCATGTTATGTTTCTAGATTCCTCTATGCTGATGGCCATGCAGCTGGACCTCCTGTCAGACAACATCTCTAAGGCGCTATGAACCATCCGACTAGTAAGTAAAACCTCAGACATGCACTACTAGGTTTTATGTTTATAAACATGTTTTGTATGTAAGTCTTCTGCTCACCACTACTGCATTTATTTGATTAAACATACAGTAAAAACAAATATTGTAAAATATTAATAGAATTCCAAAATACTTTGACTTACTTTGTTTTTTTCCATTCTGACTGCCATTCAGCGTAAAATGAACAAACTAAAAAAAGTGTGTTTTTTTCTTTTTGTTACAGCATCCTATGTATCTGACCATTCATCAAAAAGATGGAAGTGGCAGTTTCCACGGGTTGTAGTGGATGATAAGGGTACATTAACCTGCCATATTCACTGTATTGCACACTAGGGATTTTAATTTCAAGTACTGATAGGTCTTTATTTTGATGATAAATAATGTTAAGAACAATCATATTAAAGAAAATTTGTAGTATGATGAATGTGAGGATATTGATCTGGATTAAGTGGAGCCACAAAGAGCCTATTCATCAGTAGTTCTTTAAAGTACCTTTAAAATGGGATCCTTGTAGCACCAGAAAAGGTTCTTTTTGGCACTAATGAAAAACTGATTCACTGGTTCACATACACAGCAGTGAACACACACACACTGAACACACACCCGGAGCAGTGGGCAGCCAAGGTCTACCATCCTTACAAAAATATTAAAACACTAGCATTTCGGTAGCATAGACGGTATTCAAACCATTGTCTATGGTTGACGCGGCACGTAATCACGTCACAGATCCACACAAAATGTCAAAACGAGATGTTGTTGGCAAGATAGCCACTTGTGTAAATACAACGGTAAGAATATTGTTTTCCCCGAAATAACCATTTAAGTTGAAGTGTGTAAGTCATTTTCATAGAGTGGTATTGTTTAAGGAGTTAATATTCCTATTAAAACTAAGGTGTAAAGCAAGCAATGTATAAGCCGTTTCATTGACAAGGCTAGTCAAGACTATTCCCAGACTAAAATACATGTCTGTGCTGTTTTAACTGAGAGCAGCTTGAACTGACTGATCCTAAAATAATTGCTTTGTCTTAAGGTGCACATCAGTAGTGTTTTTATCCAAGGCACGTTTATAAAAGCTACTTAAATGTCCTATGTTTTTTATGATCTGTAAAGGTCTTTTTTATATATATATATATAAATTGAACTATGGCCTAATCTAAAACCTGTCTGTGACCAACATAATACAGTATTTTTGTGATTTTGCTGTAATGCATAACGAACAGGGGAGTTACATTAAATACACATACATCTCAAAAGTGGATTTACTTAAAACATACATCTTAAAGACGATTACTAAATGACAGGATGCAATATGATAAGTACATCTAATAGACATGAATATACATATAAGTGAGTCATGTATGTGTGCTGTTATGCAGAATTCACTGTTGTCAGCATTGCTTTAGATCAATGTAAGTCATGTAAACAAACAAATCTACATAAAGTAACATAAGTTATCTGTTTTTAAAGAACATTTGTGTTGGAAGAAAAGGGAGTTACATCAGCTTGTAACTCAACATGTAAATACAGTATTGAGCAGATAAATCACAGAGGTGACTGAATCTTGTCTGGATGTCAAAGGGACAGATGAGACACACGTGTGTTGATCCAGTGTAAAATGACTGATGGAGGCATGCTGCCATCAGAGGATTTGAGTGAGTACACTACAGAAGTGAATAAAACAGCTTTTAAATCTTGTTGTAGTTTATTTTAATTATTGTAATTTGTAAACAACTGTTACAGCACTTTTTTATTCTTGATTTCTGTGCATTTGTGGCAGATCTTTTGTGGTGGAGCAGGACCAATGCAAGGTGACAGTGACATTTGTGGGGGAAAAAAGGGAAAACCTGAAACAAAAGGATAAAGTAAGATAAGTTTGTTACTTCTAATAATATCAAATAGCATTATGCTGTTAAAATGACTGCTTGTGTATTGTGTTTGTGCAGTTTTGCAGGATCTGAAATGTCTGCAGGCTGCTGTTAGCAGTAAGGATGGAGAAGTCAGCATCCTGGAAATGGTCCAGTGCCATGAATGAGACGCATATCTGTCATCATGGTATTCCTTATCCTCTTGCTCAACGACATCCCCATTAAGAAGACTTGACACAGTGGTGTTGAGATGGCAGTAGATGTGGGGTTCACCATCTGGAAATACATGATTGTTAGAACAATAAGTCTGAATGAAGCTTTGTTTCATCTGTTGCTGACTTAAACTGTATATTTGACTTGTATTTATAGTCATGTTTACTTTTATTCATTTGTTCATGTTTTTTTTATTGTTGTCAGTAAATAAAATATAATTTTTTTAATGTATTAATTGCTTGAATGAAAATGTATGTGTTCACATTGACTGCATATGTTCAACTACAGTATATTCATGTATAGCTATGTCACAACAAAAATTAAATTTAGCTTGTTTTAAAAAATTCAATTTTAAGTAAAAAAAAAAAAGTAATTTGTTTGCATTTATCATTAATATTGTGTGTAAGTGTTGGGGTTGGCAAATGATGCAGTTCATTCTGGGGTAACCTTAATTAGCAATATTTTAAAGTATAAAATCAACAGTCTTCTCTAAAGGTGAGATCTTTCAGCAGCTGCCTGATGTATTTTTCCTTTGTCAAGGTAATGCAAATTCTGAAGAAAACGACAAGATTGTTAACTTGATGTTATGAGGTGCACCTGTCTCTCTTTTGTTCATGTGTTCATCATAGTATGAGATGATATAAACAGAAAAAAGCACAGTGACAAGATTAAATATTTTGGTAATTCATCATGTTGCTTTTTTTTGGAAGACCAAGGGATGAAACAGTAATTAGAAAAAAGAGATTCAAGTCACTTTTGCTTGTGGATTAAACATTTTGCTCATAAAATAATTAACAACATATCCAAGAGATAACGATTTGGGCTTTAAGGATAAAACTGTGGAACACATTAGAGGTGTTAAAATTATAAGAACTAATCAACCCAAAATGTATTGGCTATACTGCCATCACAAAATAAAAGGGCAGCTGTTTATCAACAAGGCCACAAAATGGGCAAGTTTCATATGTATCAAGATACTTACAAAAAGATTAATTAAACGTGTCACTCATATTTTGTTACAAGTTGTTGCACTTGTTATAACGTCGTAGATCACATGATAACGTAATAATACAAACTAAATTATTGGAATTACAGCATCCTGAGGCTATATATAAATGTATTAATTTTTCAAATTGTTAAAATTTTATTTTTCATTGTGTCAAATACCTCTACCTTACTGCAGCTTTATAAATTTTAATTTAGAGTCAGTGACCGAACTCAAGTACACGATCTACTGATTCACGAGCTAGGGAGCTGATTGAGACGCACCCCACGTAAGAAACTACAATACCCATGATGCGCCAGGAAGTAAAACCGCGCGTCGGTCGCACAATGACGTATCCACATTTAGCGGGCAGAATCAAAACCACGCAAGTCTTTCAGAGGCTCTTTACTATCCAGTTAACAAGCAACACTTGGCACCAACGACACCAGTAAGTGAAGATAACAAGCTAAATACCTCATGCAATGGTCGATGAAATTGTTTGCTTTATATAGGCTTTTTAAGTAACTGTCGTGTTCGCTGTAGACGGTCGTTATGCAGAGAATGAGTCGTCTGAAGCGGGAGCTGCAGCTCCTCAGTGCTGAGCCTCCTCCAGGAGTGTCCTGCTGGCAGATCGAGGGACGGGTGGATGAGCTACGAGCCCGTCAGTCTGCTCTCATATCAGATTTAATACTGACACAATCAAAATCAAACATTAAACACTGACAGACTCTGCATTTCTCTTGTGTTTTGATACAGAGATTGTTGGAGGTGCAAACAGTCCATATGAAGGAGGCGTGTTCACGCTAGAAATCAACATACCTGAGAGGTGAGACTGAAATCATCTCAACATTACCGTGCTCTTTTAATCAGTGTTGGGCACGTTACTTTAAAAAAGTAATTGGTTATAGTGACAGCAACTGAGTTACATCATTATAAAAGTAACTATTTACCAGAAAAAATAACTTTTATGTCAAATAACTTGGGTATCCTCAATAGAAATATGTTAAATGAGTGAAGATGACACTAAATAGAATAAATTATTATTATTATTATTATTTTAAAACATTGTACACTTATCTAAACAATTTCAATGTTTCTGTGAGAGAAACAATTCAATATATTATTGTAAATATTATTTACTCTATATGGACACCTTGGGAATAGAATTGCCATAGTATTTTTTATAGCATTATAATATGATATTGTACTAATTTAGAATTGTAAAATGATAGAGATTAGTAATAACCATGAATGTATATTTGTTGACTGAACTTAGGACTGGTGGTTAAGATTGTCATTTAGTGTTTCTATAAATAAAGGGGGAAAAACAAAAACTATTTGTGATAGCAAAATTGTGAGATGTAATTAACTATATAAAACACAGTAGGATTAATGAGCTGCTGGGTTCATGAATATTAATCACGTTGTCTGTGTTTGCTGGAATTGATTTTCTGAAATCAAAACAGGGATGACAATAGGGAAACGGTAATTTGTTTGATTACTCGTTACTGGAAAAAATAACGCAGTTAGTAACGCCTTACTTTTATAAAATTTCCCAATAATCCACACTTAATCAATCCATCAATTAATCTCTTGTAAAGCTAAAAGCTGCATGCTTGTAAAAAACAAGTTCATCATTGCAACGTTTTGAAATCAGTCCAAAACAAATATTATTGATTATGGTCTATATTATGGATAATGTCTTGATTGATTTGTAATGATGCTTATTTCAAGTTTATTTGTGTAGCACTTTTTAAGGATACAAATGGCTGCAAAGCAACTTTAAGGAAAGTGTTAAGTTTCTACATTGTATTTAGTAGTAGTGGTGACTAATATGGCAGAAATATACAGCAAAAAACATGCAGTTAGTCACAAAGTACGTGCAATCAAACCGTGAACACTATTAACAGCAATCATTATATGTTACGATTCAACTTTGAGATTGTGATTAAAGATTGTGTCTATGTCTAAGCAGAATTTGGTAGTTTTGTATGTAAATATTATGTATTTCTCTAAATGTGTACAGCAAATTTCCATGTTTGTTAGAGCTGTTTTTTGTTTTTTTACATTTCTCTCTGTGTGAAGGTATCCGTTTGAACCTCCGAAGATGCGTTTTCTGACACCCATCTATCATCCCAACATCGATAATGCAGGACGCATATGTCTTGATGCTCTGAAACTGCCACCGAAGGTAAAGACTGGGGGAAAAAAAATAATAATAAATAGCTCAAATCTAATTTGATGAATATAGGCTTAATTTTAATTTAGCAAAATATGTTTTTTGTTTGTTTTGAAAGTATGACACTTGTAGTCATATTAACTTTGATAGTAGACATATTTAATGCATATATGTTGTGATTGTCAGCTGTTACATGTTGATATTCAAATACATTTTGTTTCAAAGGGAGCTTGGAGGCCATCGCTCAATATTTCTACAGTTCTCACCTCCATACAGTTACTGATGACTGAACCAAACCCAGACGACCCACTCATGGCTGATATAGTGAGTTTTACATATGTCGCCTCAGTTTTTAAAGATCAAGGGTAAATTCTGGGATTGAAATCTGTTTGTTTGAACATAACATTGGCTGAATCAGTGGCTTAAATTGCGCTTGGGATTTGATGTTTGCTGTAAAGAAAAATAATTCTGACTGTTAATTATGGAGGTTTCTGCCACTGAATAAAAAAGACAATTGTGACTTCTTATCTCACATTTCTGACTTCTCTCAGTTGCTAGTTAGGATCTCAATTTTGACTTTTCTTTCTCAGAATTTATATTGATATGAACTTAAATACAGTCATAATTTCAATATGAAAAGTACGGTGACCGGGAGGGGACGTCTTCGGTTCACTTAGTTTTGTCGTGGCCACGACTTCTTATGTTGAGGGAATGACATATTTTTCTCGTGGCCACGAGTTTATTGCATAAACAAACCTGCGTGACCATAGCAACCCGGGATTATCAGAGATGGATTCATTATTATTTTATCTTGAATGAAGAAATGATTATATGAATTATTATTGAAATTATTGTACTATAAAAATCATTTCATAATTTATTTTATTTTTGATGTTTTGTTAAAAGCGCTATATAAATAAATATTGATTGTTTTTTTTATTTTTTATTATATAAATTATTATATTGCACGCAATGTAAACATCATTTATATTAAGTTTATCATGACTAAATGTTACATAAAGTAAAAAAAATAGGCCTACAAGAAAAGATTTTTACCCATCACAGTCTTGTTATTATTAGCCTATTATTATATTTTTATATTTGTTTCCCCCGCCTTCATTTTGATCTTTTTACATAAGGTTCTGACAATATATATATACATCTATATGTGTATATATAATGTAGAATAATAAAGCTTTGCCGACTGTAATTTAAAATGCAGCAAAAAAGTTGATTTATTTCATTTTACTTCTGAGAATTAATAATTATTAATATAGCCTAATGCCTAGTGCAGCCGATGAATCATCTTTTTCTTTGAGGTATGAATCATTCACGCATTTTCATTTGCAAATGAAAACACAGCATGCTTATTTATCATCACGCACGGCATATAGTCTACAATCATAAAGTACACTAGCAATAACTATACAGAATGTTAATTAGGTATACACTAACTGCAGAAATAAATATGTTTATATGAAATAAATATAAAAAGAGAAGAAGAAGAATATACAAATATTAAATTAAATGTTTAATGTAATAAAAATGTTTTAAACATCTCTGATAATCCCGGGTTGCTGTGGTCACGCAGGTTTGTTTATGCAATAAACTATAAAAAATATATCGTTCCCTCAACATAAGAAGTCGTGGCCACGAGAAATGGATGTCGTTCCCTCACCATAGCATCTCGAGGCCACGACATAAAGATGTCGTTACCTCGACAAAACGATCTCGTGGCCACGACAAAACTAAGTGAACCGAAGACGTCCCCTCCCGGTCACCGTAGAAAAGTAATAAGCATTCATAATTACTGATCTCACATTACTCTGGAAAATTAATACACCTGACATGCTTTTCAGTCCTCAGAATTTAAATACAACAAACCACTTTATCTAGAAAAGGCAAAGAAATGGACGGCTGAGCATGCGGTCCAGAAGAACAAGGTAAGATTTGTGCTTCTCAACACCGTCATATATTTAAACTTGTAGGAATGGTTAAAGGGTTAGTTCAACCCAAAATGAAAATTTTGTCATTAGTTACTCATCCTCATGTCGTTCCAAACCCATAAGACCTTTGTTCATCTTCAGAACACAAATTAAGATATTTTTGATGAAACCAGAGTCATCTGACCCTCCATAGACAGCAACACAACTGAAGTGATCCCAGATCCAGAAACATAGTAAAAACACTGGGAAAACAGGATGTGACATCAGTGGCTCAACTTCAGTTTTGCACAATGCATATGCAAGCTTTAACGCATTTAATGTAATCAGCCTTGATTACGTTCGAGAGGAAAGCATGTGCATGAGCGTAATCTGTGGTTGTTTACATCTAGAGGAAAGCATACGTATGCGTTGTAATTCTGGAGAGAAGTCAGGAGAGAAGAATGGTTGAGTACATTTTTTTTGTTTGTTTTCTTTGCGCAAAAAAAGTATTCTCGTAGCATTGCAAAACTGAAGTTGATTCTTTCAGTTGTGTTGCTGTCTATGGAGGGACAGAGAGGTCTCTGATATCATCAAAAATATCTTAATTTGTGTTCTGAAGATGAACGAAGGTCTTATGGGTTTGGAACGTTTGGAGTAATTAATGACAGAATATTTATTTTTTGGGAGAACTAACCCTTTAAGTTCAACATTTCAGTCACTGCCATTACACACATCAGACACCTTAGGGAGCTGGTGTTCTTTCATCACTTCAGTCTGATGGCATTGTTTGTCTTCTCTCTTGTGTTTGAAGGGTTCTGTGGAGACAGAAGAACAGACTACGGAGAATAAAAATAAGAAAACTGCACACAAGAGAGAGGCACTTACTGCACAGGAGAATTTAGAGCACACCAAGAAAGTTTGCGTGTAGTAGGCTTCCATTTTACAAATGAGTGATTTTAAGTTTATTATACAAACAATTTCTGTTTTTTTTTTGTTTTTTTTTCTGTTTACAGTTGGTTATATTAATGTATTAAAATAAATGTAATATTTCCCTATACTTGCATGTCCCTGAGTTTTCATTAGTTTTCTAGACATACATTTATTTTAAAGGGTTCACCAAAAAAAGAACATTGTCATTAATTACTCACCCAAACCCATAAGACCGTCTTTGGTGCGCAAATTAAGATTTTTTTTTAACCCTTCCATAGACACAAAGGGTTCTACATCAGTAAAATAATCCATGTGACATCAGGGGTTCAACCATAATTTTTGAAGATATGAGAATACTTTTTGTGTGCAAAAAAAACAAAAATAATGACTTTATTCAACAATTTGTTTCCTCTGTGTCACCCTGGCACCATTTTGGAGAGTATCCACTGAACGTAAACAAAGAATGCTTTACCTTTAAAAATGGGACGATTCTGAATTTTAAGGTACAGGTGGCAACCCTATTTACCATATTTTTTTTAAATGTCAAGTCTATTTTGATCTTCCCGCTTGCTAGCAACTGCTTTCTTCACGGAAGCTTGCGTTCATATTTTTCAACTCAATTCAATACTTTGTGTCTAATTATTTAATTTCATGACAAGTAGCCATGCAATAAGGGGATAATGGACATCCAGCCAGTTATTGTAAAGTAAATACACTTCCCATTCATTCTTAAGGTATCAGTAAACGGTGATTGGGTGTTGCACAATTCTGATTAAAATTCTGTGACGTCAAGGCTGTAATGTGATTGGTTTTTAAGGCACACCTTGATATTTGGAAAACAAACAGCAGTCTGTTTGGGAGCAGAATGTAAAATTATGGTAGATTTTATTAAAAGTCAAGGATTTGAGGAAGGTAAATCACCTCAGTGTGGGCCTGTAGAATATATTATCTGTATAAAATTAAAAAACCAGAGATGAAGCTAGTGCATCAATTTCAGGTAATACGTTATATAATAATAATCATAATAAAAACATAATCCTGTGAAACATTTACTGACTGTTGACCTTTTTGCAATAAAAATGCTACAGCTTATTTAATTTCTTTAACAAAAATGTGGACATCGCAACCCTTACCAAAATTAACCACTGTTTTATCATACTAATAATTTTATTTAGTCTGATTTCTGGATGCTTGAGACCATCAATCACGCTTTAGCCATAATAATAAAATCATAGCCATAGGTAACTAGACTCTAGAGCTACAATTGTAATTTAGAGATAATACAGTTTAATTACAATTTATTTATTTACTGTTATATTTTATTAAAGTTCTATTTTGATTTTTTTTGAGGGAGAGGGTACAATAAAACTATTCTGCTTAGAGCACCCATTTGGCCAGCAGCGGCCCTGAGATGGTTTGACGCCTTCTACGCTTTTACACAGTGTGCAGATTTTTTACACGGTCCCTTGTTGTGGCAAAGGCAAGTACTGTATAGCGTGTCTGAGCAACTTAACAGATATTATACTGCTGTTACAATAAGCGTTGCCTGCTTTTGACTAGATGTTTGTGTTAAACGTACTTGTATTATAGTTATATAATAATAAACGTATGTGGGCGATTGTTTTTGTTGAAAGTTTGTCGTTCCACGGCCAGTAGAAAGTGTAACGTTATATCGAAACTAAATCATGCTAAAGCCTTTTAACCCTCAACCTACTTAAGCATAAAATTAATACGTGTACCGTATGACTGAACACTGAATTAAAACATAGTATCTGGACCTTGCCTTGCTTCATAGTCCAACATCTGCCACTGCTATACGCAGTTACACATTTAACATCTATTTTTTTTTTCTGTACTAAATAGAAATTTACATATTCAATATATCTTTTTAAAAGCATTTTTGTCAGTTTGTCTTTAATTTCGACTGTAGTTTTGATTATATAGTTCATTTTTGATTTAGGTCAGTTAAAAGCTTGGTTGCTTCTCAATGCAATAATCTACTTTGAAATGTTCTTGCATTTGTTTTGTTGTATGCACAGAAATGCTGTCTAACAAAGTGGGCAAACAGCTGGGTCGCCCCACATATTCTTTAACTGGATGGCTGGTGACCAAGT
>JAUMHE010000080.1:3361535-3389131 GCA_032359235.1 Enteromius mattozi
TAAATAAATACAAATAAAGAGCCAGATCACGTAAACTGTTAAGACTGGCTATTGTAATATCAGTATCAGGTAAGATTGCTCACGTTCATTTCTGCACTTGGTTACATATGTTTTTAATTTTCAAAATTAAACATGGGTTTACTACAAATAAAAAACATAATAGTTGAACTAAAAGTAACCACGCATTAACATGGTTTTGCTGTATTAGCCATTTAGCTTCACCATGGTATTTGTGATTATACTTATTGTAATCAATACGCAATGCACGCATACAGAGCACGTGATCTCTGTGACGCCCAGATGTACAAACAAACCCTCTCACCTCTGTAATAAACACAGAGATGTTAGTCCCGTCCGAAATGGTACATGCAAATCGCGGACGTCAGGTGATAAGAATCGAAACTCACGCGTAGTTTAGAAAACCTAAAAACACTAAAAATAAAGATTCCACAAAGGGCTTTTCACAGCGATGCCATATAAGAAAAATGTTCAGTTCCCCAAAGAACCTTTCTTTAATATTTCATAGTGTGAAGAACCTTTTTCCCACGTATTTCCAGTATTAAAAACATTTTGTGGAATGTATGGTGACTATTTGGTCTCACTTTAGCGAGATGCGAAATATGTACAAATAAGTACATATTACTGCAGTTTCCAAAAGTTATGAACACTAGAAGCAGTAAAAAAAAAAAAAAAACTCTGACCTTTCCATTCCTTTTCAAACAAATGTACAAGGTTTCGATAAATAAAGCATAATTTTCACACAATTACTTGAAGAATATCATGTTATGACTTCAAAACAATATTAATATGCTTATTGAACCAGTGTTTTAGTGCCACTCAGTCGATATTTATTTTGAAAACTGCAGTGATATGTACTCATTGGTAAGTATTTCGCTTCTCACTAAAAAGCACCCCAAGGTATGTTTATGCCATGAGACCAGGTTGTATGGTGAAGGTTTTTCATGGAACCGTCAGTGACAATAAAGAACGGTTATTTTTAAAAGCAGCACTTTTAGACAACATGAGCCGTTTAGATTATATGAATCTGAATCAACATCTTTTTATTCATTAGTTCGCTCACTTCTAGTGAGTCATGTAAGTGTTTAAGTAATTTTCTTTAAACGCTGCATGGAAATCCACTTGCGCTTGTGGCCTATAAAATGGGCTGCATATGGAGACACTGGGAACATGCTGCTGTGGGTGAGCCGTGCCGCGTGGTTCTGCCATGTCTACATCCTGGTTTTGTTTAGAACATCCGTCAGTCTTGTTTGGAGACATTACTTTGATATAGCAGAGAAGAGGAATGCCTTTCATTTCCTGGGAAGACCTCATTGTTTAGAACGGGAGCTGTCAGTTACCTCGATTTACAATTAGTCAAACCACGCAGAATTTAGTTTGAAAGCTAAATCATCAGGCATCATAACAAAACAACACTGTCGTGGCCACTTTGTCTGATGGTTGTAAATGCGTCTTCAGAGATAATTACAGTGATGGGGATTACAGGATCATTAATAAAAAGATGCACATTGTCCCATGAAAAGATGTCTGAGACCTCCTCAAGAAGTCAAACATGTTAGCATCTGTTGTTTCAGGAAGCTCAACACTTTCCAAACACACATGTGCAACTAAACTGAGACAGCTGTCATGATTTCTTTCAGTGTGTCATGTTACATATTAGAATATTTGCCTCAGGAAGATTAGTTCCTTGCTTAGCCATCATTATAACAGTATATAAAATGTCATTCAATACGCAACATGACCACATATTACAGATTCTGGGAGCTTTTTTAATTTTAATTGTGTGGAATTTTAATTGTAATGCATGCATGCTTGATACTTAGAAAATGATAATAGGTGTTTTATTCTTGTTGTACAAACAAGTTATTATGCTGTTACATTTAGTATATTTTACGTACAAATTGTACGTTTTAACAAAGCAAAAAAAACCTGCTGATTGGGAATCACTTTCCTATAATATCATAACTAATTTTCCTATCACTCTAGCCTTCATTTTTGTCATTTTCAAGAGCTTAAATATTTTCTCCTTAAAACAAATCTCCGTCCAAAAGCCAAATTTATCGAGCCACAGAATTGCCACGGGAGAGTTTCAGCGCACGGTTTCTCAGTGATTGCTTTCAAATGAAGTGTTTCAGTGCAATTCTCAAGATTGAAATCCTTCTCGTAAAGAGGAAAACGTCATCTTTAGCACTTCAGCAGGCTGTTAAAAAGCAGGTGTGAACCTCTTGGTATCCTGGAGACCACCGTGACTTCAGCATATGCTTATTCTTTCAAAGCCAAACTTTCATAGCATGGTCTATGTAATGTCTTTCATACATTACATTACAAATATGCATTGGCTCTGGTTCGTAAGCCCCTTTCAAAATTTCTCATGAATTTTAATAGCATTTCTAGTGTATTTATTGGGCCCATTTAACATTTGATCTCAATCTACCATGTTCAGTAATGTATAACTTACCATATATAGCCTGAATTCCAGCAGAGAACGTGCACTATTGTTCAGCTATGATATGACAATTGTAGCTAGTAGCCATAAAATCATGATGTTCTTAATTGTATTTTTTTTTACTAGTATCTTAATTTGTTCATATTAATATTGATTTTTATCATGACTGTCAGGCAAATTGCATACTGAAGTTAATGTAAAAGTAAATAAAATATATCATATTAATTCAACCACCTCTAACGTGGGTCATGCTACTGACATTGCACTAAAGCAAAGCAAAAAAAAAAGAATTGTAATCACTGTATAGTTTCCACTCTGCTTACACATATACTTTTGTATGGAACACTAAAGAAATCACCCAACACTGAAATCATTGTCAGGATATTATTGTTGTTTCTATCACAGAAAATGAAAGACTGCCATACATTCATTCTTAACGTTTAATGAGAGGTAAGAGTGTTTCTTAGAAAACAAGGTACTGCTATTAACGTGTGTATCTCAACAGCAGAAGTATTGTGTAAAGAATGATTTGTTTATAGTTCATACAAAGCTGAACCTCTAAGCATAAGTCCGGTGAGTTTGCTAGTAATTTTGATTTATATTTATAGACACAGCCCCTTCGATAATGATTCCAAGAGGACGCCAAAAATCAAATAACAGATCAGGGTTTGTTTGCATTAAAAACAGGAAATGCTTTCATGTTTTTAATCTTTCATGAAGCGACAATCTTACTTACAGAGTCTCGAGGCTGTGCAGTCCCTCAAAGCAGTTCTGTCCGAGGGTCCGGATCATGTTGTTATGAAGATGCCTAAACATGAAAACATTCATTAGGATTATAGTAAACATCAAAACAAACCCCAGGAATGACACCTGCTTGGCTGTGTACATTGCTCCAAATGAAGGTAAACCGGTGGCGGATGAGGTATAAAATTAATCCACACTATCATTTCACTCCTTTGTAATTGAAAGAGTTTAAGATTCTTGTGGTGTCCTGTCAAACCAAGACATGTGTTCCAGCTTCTTCTTAGTTCATGTATTTCCCTTCCTCGAACTGACACAAGTACTATAGTTAGTGTGATTTAGTCAAATAGATCAAGGGTTAGGGTGAAACATTTAAGATTGGGGTTATGGGCTTTAAAGGGTTAGTTCACTCAAAAAAGAAAATTCTGTCATTAATTACCGTCATGTCGCATGCATCATTATATTCTTGTGAACATGCAGTGGAGACTGACACAGAAAAGAAGAAATTGTTGAAAAACAAAAGGCATTATTTATTTACAGTATTGTCGCAGCTTCATAAAAAATTGATTGAACCACTCATGGAATATTTTATCAATGTCTGTACTACCTTTCTGGGCCTTGAATCAGTTGAATCTGTGTCAGTTGCGTTGCAGTCTAGTCAGGATAAGAAAGCTCTCTGATTTCCTCAAAAATATCTTAATTTCTGTTGCGAAGAGTGAAGGTCTTATGGGTTTTCGAACAACATGAGGATGAGCAATTAATGACAGATTTTTTTTTTTAGGTGACATATCCTTTTTGGACATTCCTTTCTCATCTAATTGAAGGGACTAGATATATGTTGAGGTCACAAATAAACAAGTTGATCCAGGAATACATCTTACTTGTTTTATTCATGTTGTGTGGAAGTAGATACGTACAGCACAACCAGGTTGGAAAGGTTCCTGAAGGCATAGTCTGGGATGTGGGTGATGCGGTTTAGGGCAAGGGTCATAGCCTGGAGCGAAGAGAGGTCATTGAGGGCGCTTACTGGGATCTCTGTCAGGGCATTGTCATCAAGCCACAAGTGCCGCAGGGACCGCATACCCGAGAGGGTCCTTGCTGGCACCTCCATAATCAGGTTGGCATCCAGACGCCTGTTTTTATTAGAATGAACAGGAGCAGATGTTTATTCCTGTATATAGTTTATGTATGGAGTAGAAAATTAGCAGATAATACAGTCAGTTGTGTTTAACCAGGTCACCAGGTGTCAAATTAGCAGGAGATATTACCGAAAATGAGCAATTAAAGGATAGGTAGTATATTCTTTCGATGCAGATGAATCACTGAAGGAAGTTTCTGTGTCAACTAGATACTGTACATTACCCACCCTTCATAAAATATACTTGTTTTTCTCCATTAGCCTTTTAGATATTGGGACCTGACCTGGCATGACTCCAGTCCAACAATGTTTGTGACCCAGTCAACGGCAACACTCCTTGTCCGTGCAGTGTCCTGTCACGGAATCTACCTCTTTCATTTAATTCATCAAACTGCCACGCCTTACAGAGGTACATAAATAAGATGAACAAAAGAGCCACCAATTGTGGCTAAACAGAAAGAGATATTGTGCTGTGGTCTGCGGTCATAACATTACTGCTTTGACGATATCATAATTAAAGCATAATTTTGTTGCCTCTTTGTTTCTATCTTTTGTTCTTCTGGTGTAAGGATTGGCACCACTACCTGAGTGATTTAGTTTTCCTCCAAGCGATTTATATGCAAGTGTTTTATGAATCTATATTTAGTTATTCCAGCATGGACTTGTTTAATGAGAGTTTTGGCACAGTCGCCGCTCTGAATGTTTGATGAAACCTTGGGAGCCCACAGGTGGAGTGCTATGCTTTGTGGGTTTTTTACGTTTTTTCAAATTAAAGCATTCAGAGAAAGGGTGCTAAATCACAACAAGTGGCTTTCAGAGGATACAAAGAAAAGTTGTGCAATCACAAACCAGGCGTACAAGGGCTGCCGAGGCAAAGATTCCACTCTCAATCCGACCACATAAAGGCGTTTCGAAAATTGGCCATTCCTCTTTCATTTCGCTTGCACTTATATGGTGTAATAAAGCACCGACTGATAAATTGATGGCTTTGCGGCATGGTGAGTTGATTTGTTTAAAGCCACCAAGCAATTGTTGCTCCACACTGACTGGAATGCTTTAAGATGCTATTGAACAGTTTTTCTCTCAGATTTTTGGAAATAAAAGAAAGAAACTGAACTAAAGATAAAAGCTGTGAAAAAAAAAACCCATCAGAGGTTGCTGGAAATAATTGAAAGTGCAGACGTTTGGATTCGTTCTTAAAATTCTCTCCCCCACCCCGTTTCTTTGCAAGACTGTTGTTCACAGACCTTGACATCTCCACAACTAAAATGAATGTCCTCCCTATGTCAACATGTTAAGACTTTGATCTAATGAATGCTGCCCCCTGGATTCAGTGGATGGGGGGTGTGCTGAACCTCAGCGATCAGCAAGCCATGATGTATGATAGCACCAAAGCACGTGGAGTTAGCCGCAAGCACTTCCTCTGCATTTTTCCCCCATGACCTTTCACACACATTCATTTTACACTGGCCTCTTCTCACCTCCCCTTTGGCCTTCTCAACCCTTGAGTCCTTCAGCTGAGGTCAACGCACGACGAGCATCAATTGAAAAACTTGAACCCAAAGTACAATGCCATTTGGCTTGAAAAATGCCCCGTATTCTCAGACTGCATTTTCCATTCTGTGCAACCCTGCTAGGTAAACACCAACATACTGATGATGTCTCAATCATCTGTACGGCTTGAAATCACATGTGTAAACATTGCTTTTGTGGTACCTTTTGTGTGGAATCTTATTGGAAGGCATCATATGATCAAAAGGTATTGCGTTGCCTCTGATTTAAGGAAGGTGAGTCTTGTTGCTCAGCTTTTACTGGCTCTTTATCAGATCTTTCTTTCATAGATTAAATCCTGGAAGGATGGTCTTAACATCAAAGGATGCTCTGTGCTGAGTGTAGCAAGTATAGCCTACAGTCCTAAACTCTAGTAAAGAAACAGAGATGAGTTTCATCACCAGTCCTCTGTCCTGCCCCAACTCATCTTCCCTCTGTCTACATCGGGCGCCAGTGGACTTCAAACCTTATAGCCCCCCCAGTGGTTAACCGATCTCCATCTTATCATTACCCTAAATTACATGTTTGTTGAGAACTAAATGCCTTTCTACTCTTGTGGGAACTCAGGATAGAGCACCTAGCTAAATCACTGCATATTCTTTGTTATGGGGGATTGAAAGTGAGCGTAAGTTGTCTGGATGAATGCCAGAGTCTCTGCCTCACTACAGGGAGGGCCTGGACACAGTCTATGCACGTCTGGAGCCTCTTCTGGAACCAGGCACGTCTTCCATGTGGAAAAAAATCTCTGTTGGTGGCAAAGGAATTAAATTTGTACGCCATGACTCTAATGAAAACATCCTCGCAAAGGTAGAAGGAAATGAGTGCATGGATATTTACATGGAATTATTCATTTGGAAAAAGTGGGTGTGCGGCTCCGCTCCGGGATGCTGACTGGCATGGGGAATAATTGAAAGGAGCCGAGGGGTGGATGTAAGTGGAGCAGATGGACAAGGCCAGACAAAATACCAGACAATATTTAGATTCTGACCTTTTCATGGGGAACCAGTTAGGAAGGGGGCGTGATTCCGATTAGGAGGGAAACTTTGGACATAAGGGAAGAGGGAAGAGTAACTGATGGAAAATTGGGCTCTTCACAGCTCATTGAATCTCCCAGCGCTCACTCAGGAGCCAGTGCACAGTGTCTGGTGGTTTCCTCATGGGTTCCAGATGTGCCAACAGCCCTGTAAAGGTTCCTCTTTTTCACCCTACTGATATTAAATGTGACGTAGTGACGTTTTGTCTTCCTCAAGAAGAATATCAAATTTGTCTTTTGTGAGTTAGCATTTAGCTAATAGCTCTTAGACAAAAAGTACAAACCCAGATCCACTGAATTCATTTTCAAACTGTATTCATTTTAAATACTGAATTGCACAGACCACACAAGAACTACTATGCATTTTGTTACTCGTTCTTGGTTCGTTATTTGTTGAATAAGCTTTGCAAAGAGCTGCTTGGATTTTTTTTGCAATCAAAAATTTGCTAAAACAATTCTACTTTTCTCGTTATAATACAGCCAAAGAACACCTGTTTTACCACTACCATGTGTGTCCTAAATTGCAAACTTGATCCTCCCTGGTGGGGAGTTCTTTAATGAAGGGCCTAATGGTCCTAATAGGCATATAAATAACTGGGCTTTCCTGCATCAACTCTATTAGAGAGTAAATGCCAAGAGTTACCTCATGACTAGATTGCACTGTAGACTAAATAACTACTGCTAGAGACCTTATCTGACAGAGGGGTGCTAAATGGTTTATTGTGTGCTGTGCTTATAATGTAAAAGTTGATATATACTTCATGATAATGTAAATGTTTATGGACAAACAGTTCAACTTGCATTTAGATTTATTTTGTTGTACAATAGGAGCATCTTCTAAGCAGAATAACATTTCACATGAGACCAATCTTTGAATCAAGTGAATCCATTATATTCCAGCTGTTAGGCTTGAAGTTGTGGTCACAACCAGGAGGTCTGCACTTGGCATGTCAGCCTACCCAATGTTGCTTTAATATACACCATTGTTTCATGTAAATCTCTAACAGCCCAAGTTTGCTTTTGATCACTTGAACTATGTGATACTTACAGAGAGAGCAAATTGGGTAATTCCCAAGGGTCTTCGCTGGGCAATCTCTCTAACTGGTTATTCTGCAACATCCTGCAAAGATACCGTAAATGAAAATTAGAAAAGTGGTCAGTTCTGCTCTGGTGAATATTAAATTATTTTAAAACACTAAATGAGATTGAAAAATAATACAGATAATACTAGTAGTGGTAATTCTCTTTGTATTAACGAAATGCATTAAAAAACAAAGTCACTACTAGTCAGTTCCATATGTGTTTCCTGGGTGGTATAGTGTCAAAAACTGACTAAAAAGGCCATGAGCATGTCAGCATGGCTCCAGGGCACAAGAGTTGTCCAGTCTACTGCTGATGAGGTTACCTGTCGCTGACATCAATCAGTCAGGAGATATGATTTCAGGTACTGTGTGGTGCACTTTTCAGTGGACAAAACCACAACATGGGAGGGGCAGAGAGACTGAACAAGACGAAACAGAATGAGGGGGATAAAACTGCTTGGGTGGGCCACTGAGGTCATGCTCACAGGACTCGTCGAATAAAAGAACGAAAGAGACAGGAAGTGGTAGAACAATGACACTGAGCTCTTTGAACAAAGCAAATTATTCCAACGCGAGAGCACGCGGCCACAGACGTTGAGCTTTAATTACAAGGCAGACAGCTTTATCATGTCCAATCAAATTAAACTACTGACATTTGACCACGCAGCAGAGAATTGCTAGTGTTTGAAGGAATAAATACGCCTTTGTGGGCAGGATGCCCTTATCAAGGAAATCATGGTGCCACCATAGCCATTGTGAATCTAGACTTAAAATGTCCAGCAGTCTTTACGACGTTGTGAACAAGCCTCTTTTATTTTGTCATTCAAATGCCAAAAGTACGTATTCTACATTTAAATGTGATTCCAATGGGCTCATTGAAAACTGAACATTAGTTTAAATGCCAGGAGGTCAGGTACTCGTGCCTCAGACAAGTTTGGTTGTTGAATAAGATAGTACAAAACACAAAGAGCAAACAGAACATTTTTAACTATTGTTATACCCAACCCAATCCCTTTTTGTCTACATTGACCACTGAAATAAGATCTCTGACATTTACAACTATGTTGTTTTCAGTAAAAGGGAAAGGATATTAAATATTAAAGTGAACTAAATTAAATTTGTATTCTCATTAACCTAAAAAAGGTAAATCCAGAAACAGTTAAAGCAAAAATCTATAGGCACATCATGAAGATACTAATAAGAGTTTTTTTTTACTTTATGATTCAGTAAAATTATTTGATGTGGCAGGGCAATTTTGTGGTGTGCAATAAAACAAAACAAAGCAAAAGTCATTAGATTGTTGAATGACAATGCAGGGCAAATTCACTGTAGCTTCCAGGACTGCATTGAAAGGTGCACATAATCCTATGTGGAAATTTTGATATGCATGTTGGCGTGCATGAAGTTGTTCCATGCCTGGTCTTTGTCTGTCCTATACAATTCCATCAACTTGGCTTAAGTCAGTCAATAAAATTAAAATCTGTCAATAAACCATCAACAAACACCCATGCATAAAGAACAGCTCAGTGACCATTCACCGCAAAGCAAAACCTGAATCATCACCTGTCAGAAGTTCTGTTTCTAATTTCGCAGTGTGTGACACTGCAACAAAAGTCAACCTGAAAGTTATTTTCCACAGAACCATTAACTGAAACAAAAATGCTCTCGTTCTGTCTTTCGTTACTTACAGGATTTTTAGGTTGTAGAGGCCTTGGAGCACAGGGCCAGGGATGTGTCTCAGGTGGTTGCCCGAGAGTCTCCTGTGAAAGGACAAAAGAAGTGGTTTGGTTCATTTGCAGTCCAACACATTGATGACTTTAACAGAGAGAAGAGAATATGGTGAATTCATAAAGAAGAGTATGCATGTGTGTGCGCTCAAGAGCTCACGGTGAAAACAAAAGTGAGAGATCTCCTTGGAAGCAAGAACCACAGCAGCTGGGGTTCAGATCTCTCTGGCCGCTGGTCTTTACCTCTCATGTACAGAAATCTCTCTTTTGTATGGTCTCCAAACACGTCAACACATTTTAAAAGTGGAGCCAAGATATGAATGCGCTCTAAGCTCCTTTTGCCTCCTGTGGCAACAAACATGTCATAGTACAAGTGAATTTATACACAATGGCCAAAGATAAAATGGTTAGAGTTGCTATTGAAGTGGAAAATGTACTCTGTGGTATGTTGTTAGACCTTAGGCCTCACTGTACAATCAGTATGCAAATTATTTGAGTTTGACGTGTTTACTAAAATGCGAAATGGTGTTTTCAAATAAGAATATAATATAGTCAGTGTGCACAATGTCACCAGTTTTAAACGGAAATTATGTTCTGCTGAGGTAATCATACCCACATTATGTGTTAAATGCCAAAAGTGGCCTATAGGTGCCAAAATCCAATTTAAGTCAATTCAACAAATCATCCTTTGAGTTATCTACTAAAATTTAACTTGACCCCTTAATGCACACACAACCACAGCCAAGAAGAGCATCATGGCTGATAGCTACCTCTGAAAGTACTTGAGACACAGGAAAGACGTTCTCAGAGAGAGTGAGAGCAAATATCAACCAGCTGTAGGCTCACCCATCCGGACTAATCAATTTGTTTATCAAACAAATCACTTAATAAGCGTTCGTGCCTGTTTTTTTCCTGGGTGGCAGAGTTTGAGGAAAGTCTGTCAAAGCCTCACAAGAAGTCATGACAGGCTAAACAGGACCACCCATACCTCAAGATTTCTTTGCCTCAAAGTTGCTCCATCCTGCCGGAGTAGCCCCAATCTCCTCATGTACTCCAAACTGTTCTTTTTTGTGTGACAAGATGAAAGTTTTGAGAACTGCTGCCAATGTTTAGCATGTGCATGTAAGTCAGCTTAGCTAATGTGATGGGTGCGACAGCTCTGGCAAAGCAACAACCGTGTTGTATACAGGCACATTAAGGGCCACACGAGCCCAGAAAGCAGAACGACAAAACTCAGAATTGGGTCTATGTCAAGGTCTGACAGATCACTCTCCCTTATGCGCTCACACACACACTACCGTCTTCCGCCACTGAGCCATCAAGTCTCTGAGGTTTTTAATGGCTATCACTTCATGTTGTGCCAGACCACACTCCCATCCGTCGACTCTATTTCTGGTAAGACCGTGTGCCGCCAGTCTTTCACAAACATTTGTTTTGCGCAGGGCAAGAGACAGAGGGAAATAAAGCAGGGGGATGGAGGGGCTGGGGAAGGCAAAAATAAAAGTGTCAGATTTGGAGGCTGCAAAGCTTAGCAGTTCACCCCGTGTAAATAGGCCAGTGACGGTTTCACATGCGTGTCGGATGAGGTTTCAGGCACGTACCACAGCAAGCTGTTCTGCTGAAAGCTCGTGCCAGCCCTGCGGTCAACTTTTATCCCTTGTTATAATTCAGTCATGTATCTAAACACTGGAGCTTTCTGCTTTATGTATTCTCTCACATTACCGACAAACATGGCTTTAATGCTAATTGTCTTAAGCCACTTGTGTCAACATGTTGTATATTCTTCTGAGAAATGACGAGTGTATTGTTATGAATATTAAGAATGTTTGTAAAGTCTTCAAAATTAATTCTGGCCATGGGAACGAAATGAGATTACTTTAATATCTCAATGCAATTACATTTTAATGCTTTTTATACACAGAAAGACAAATCCAGTAGGATTTCGTCACATAATGGAAAGTATGCACAAATTGGAATTTATTTTCTGTATATGAAGTCTTTCTTACTAGAGCAGTGGTTCCTGATCCTTCTCTTGGATGGCTATTGTCATGCATATTTTAGTTCCAACTTGCCCCATCACACCTGTCTAGACATTTCTCAACAGGACAATTGCTCTCCATGAGCAAAGCCTGCACTAGATATTTTAATGCAGACTTCTATTTGACATTGGTCTTTTCTTCATTTGGAAAACTGGTCTGGACTGATTCATGTCAGCTGGTGGTATTTGCAGTCCGGTCAATTCAAACCCTATGCTAAATCTATGCTGAACTGAATCTGCAAGCTTATATTGCAGAGGTAGTCAAACCTGCTCCTGGAGGTCTACCTTAATGTTACCACATACTTACCCTTTATCATCAAGTAATCCTGAACACCTTTGTTATGTTCAGGTGTGTTTGTTTAGGGTTGGAACTGAACTCTGTTGCAGCCCACCAAAAGCATGGTTGGCTACTAATGCTCTTCAACCTAGACACTTTTTAGGAGTTGCATTTTAGTATTCTGTGCAGCTGGTCTCAGAATGAATTACCTTTAGAGAATGAAACATTTGCATCATCTTGTTCTGAGTTATTAACTAATGGTGCTCAAGTTGGTAGTTTTGGGTAGATGCTAGGGATCTACTACTACACCAGTGGTGGCCAAAGTTGTTCCTTCAGAGTTCAGCGCCAACGCTAATCAAACACACCAAGGTCAAATGGTTGCTAGAAAGCTACAGGCAGGTGAGTTTTTCATCAAGGTTGGAGCAGGACTGTGGCTCTTCAGTATTGATGTCGGCCACCCCTATACTACAAATACTACCTCAAACCCGGTAATACAACATGAAAGGAGATCAGTGAAGGCAAGACGAGGGGAGTGGACTCAAACTCCAGTTCAGAACAAGCAATCAAACCAAGTGTGAAAGCAGCCTAAGAGGCACTGAATTAAACAGAACCCCTTTGAACCCTTCCCTCATAACCTGTGCCAGCCTTACTAGTCTTTGCTCTGAGTCCAAAATTATCCAAACTGCCCTTAGCACTCCACTCCCCTACAAAGGATCATTGAGTAGTCAGATTAAGGAAGGCGTGAATGAGGAAAAATATGCTATTGGTGGCAACCGTTTCAAAAGCTTTGATACATTTTGGGGTTTAGCTTAAAACTGATCTTCAAACCAAATGGCGTAAAACTCAGAAACAGTTTTTCAGAACAGAATTAATGCATTTCGTTGGATGCATGTTACACAGGGCGTATTTACTTGCTGTAGTGTGGGATCTGCAACCTCTGTCTAAATCAGACCAAACAATAAAAATCTGCATCAAATGAAGTGTGAGCTGAGCTTTTTCATACTGCAACTTTGCCACAGATGTTTGTTGAAATTAAGTGTCAGGAAATATTTGGTTGTCAAAAAGTGCAATCGCAACCTACTAACAGCTCTATTGTTGCAGTTCCAGTGCATTTTTAGCATCAATTGCGACCTCATAAAGCAGCAACCGCATGTTTATTGGGAGTAGTTTACGAGAATCGGCTGCGTTGCAGATAGTGCGTGTAAAAAGGTGAAGGCTGGCTGTTGTCATTAGACCACTGAAAGCTGTGTTGACAACAAGCAGCACAAGTCAGAGGCAAAAAACTTTGGGATGGCTGGTTAGTGTTAGGCCCCCTGCAGCACATCTGTCTTCTGTTAGATGCCTCATTGGGGGCCAAAATACCGTAAAACTTTAATCATGCTCGTCTTTTTTTCGATTTTGGTTTGTTCGTGGAGAGGTAATTACAGTTGAGTTTCAGAGAAGAATTGTTAGCAGAGAGGCCTTGATGGGACTCATACTGCTTCAGCTCTTAATGTATTCTCATTTACTCTCATGTCATGGATGTTATCAATGAGGAATTTGAGATATAAAGTGTTTTCCTCATCCACATGGAATCTATTACAGCAAAATAAAAAGCTAAATAAAAAGGGTCAAAAGCTTTTCAGATTTCAGCTAAATTGAAACACCTGCCATTCAGAAATGTAAATCCCATGAATAGATGTTTATTAGCAAAACAGAATAAATGATTGTTTATCAACAGGTTTCCCAAACACTCTCCTTATCTGCTATTGGTTGGAAAAACTAGTAGCATCCATAAGCAAACTTTATTACAGATTTTCTAAGCACGTTGCAAACACTTTTCTCCTTTTTTGGAATAAAGCCCACATGATAAATGCACACTGTGCCCTTGAGATAGCTTTTAAAGAGCTCACTTTTATTGTCTATCTATTACATTCTTTATTTTTGCAATTACCACAAACACAGCAATGCAAAACAATGGCAAACATAAACCTGCGCAAACAGTGATTACTTGAACAAATTGCCTGAATCACATATGCATTGCATTATTGAACAATTGAATCTGAAGAATTCTCTGACTGGTGAAAATATCATTGGCTTTAAAAGCCTAAGAGCCAGGTCATATTATTTGCAATACAGTTTCCTGCGATATCAATTTCACAGCACAATGGAAAACGTTTCTATATAGCTAAATCATTTTTGATTGGATGCTGGCCTGAGGAGGATCTGCAAATGGAAAAATGTACACGTTGTGACTGCACTTCCTCTGGCTTTGAAATCCGAACTCTCGCAAGCTCCCTGAAAGTGACCTTGTCTTCTCGAATATGTATTCATCATCACTATAAACTCTGACCTGTGCGGAAATAGGCTGTGCACAGCCCTTTTTGATTCTCTTGTAAAAAAAAAATTGGATTGATTTTATGGCATTTACACAGATCTTTATCACAGTGCTCACGCTCTGTCCCATGTGGGCACTTGTGTGAGAAAGCAGATTTAAAATAGTATGTCTTCGCTGTCATACATCTCTGATAAGACTAACCAAAAATTTACATTTCAGAAAAACAGATAAGATTTAAGACTGATTGCCCAGTCCAAAATTGTCCTAACTTTGATTTCACAAACCAGTGTTGTGGAAGCTACTTTGCAAAGTTATTTTTGACTGCAGTTGGCTACACTACAAACTAGCAGTATAGACTAGTAACTTTGACTAAAATACTTCAATATGTGATATTTTAGATTTAGATGGATTTATTACAATTTTATGCGGTGGAAAATAATAATACTGAATGTGCCGATAGCTCTATTAGCATGACTTTTGGCTATTAGTGATTGAGCACTATCATTTCATGAATATTATAAGAAATATTCACATATGAGCTATATCTAATAAGAAAAAAGAATCCGTGAGGAGATCAAAAAACATTCAGTTTAATCTGACATGAAGTGTCAGAGATATCCAGACAGCTAAAGTCATGGTACAGTGAACATCACCTCGACTAAATGCAGAATGTTACCATGTTTTGGTTACTAAAGAGAATCAAAATGAGGGTTGCTGTGAAAAGCGTTGATTGGATGCATTTCGACATCCAATCTTTCCAGGTGGCATTATCTTTGGTTAAGAAAAGATGAGAGAAGAGAGGAGAAAGGATAAAAGGTTATCTGCAAACACATGGGTAGGGTGTGGGTTTTTTACGTAGGTGCTAATCTAAGTGTGTTTATCTGCATCTGACATTGTGACTGTAATATCAGACTGCTGTCTGATGGAAGACATCTGCACAGAAAACTCGATTTGCTGATATATTGTTCTGACAATATCTACAGAAGAAAAAAGATTATATCTGAACTAAAACACAGATGCAAATGTGTCTTTGGGACATTTTTTATATAGGCCCTCACATCATCTTTTAATCTTTTAAGCTTGAATTTTAAGTGTTTTATGTGTGTCAAAAAACATATTTTACTTTTTCATATATTAGTCATATTTCATGTACCTGTATATCCTGCAATGAGAAGATTATACGTTTCTATATCTGGGATTGGAAATTTCAATACAGTATATAAGATGCGTGCATTAGGTCTTAAAGTGACAGCAGCAAACTAACATAGTTGGATAGAAGCCCATTTCCACCACAAAATAAAATATAAGGTTAAATGCAATTGTTCTATTTCACAATTTCTGAGTGAATATATTGTAATTTTGAGTTAGGATCTCACATGTTTAATTTGAGTTTTTTTCTCAGAATTTTGAGTTCACAGTAAAGCTCTTTTAACATCTGTCTACTCTTTTAAGGGGAGTTTAATTTCATGCTTGTCTAACAATCTTTTTCCTCCTATTACTTGGAAGAATTCTTCACTCATTTTAAAGTCATATTCGTGCCTTTATATGACTTAAAGCACATTCCTAGTCATTATTTAGTTGAGAAATACCACCTGTTCTACTTTCTCTGTCATTTTCCTTTATGGCTGGGTTGCTTAAGTTTCTGACCATCCAATAGACATCAATGACGTGTAAACATGGACGATCCTGTGTTATGCATCTGACATCACAGACGTTTTGCAGCTTGGCATTTTAAAAGGTATGGTATGTTTTCATAGTACAAGCCTTTTTATCTCAAAAGATCAAGGAAAATTTGATTGCTTATGATACGACCCCTTTAATGTTGACGGCGTGTGACTTCAGAGGCAAGCTTAGCAAACAGTGCATGACTTAAAGCTACCATTGGCTTACAGCTAGACCACGAAAATGAAAGTAAGATTTTTATCTCACAGCAAGTCAGATTTCTATACTCTTTCCCAGCGATTTTGGTCAAATCACAAATTAAAGCCTGACAAACTTAAGCAAGAGCCTGTTTGATCTGCCTGATCCAGTAAAATTTTCGTACAGCCATATATATATATATATTTATTTTTTTTTCTTTTACTGTGTGTTCTGAAAACGAGGTCACGTCATAGTGGTGTTTCTTGGAAGGCGCCAGGTACAGGAGAGGATACAGTACAGACTGATATTAAGCTCAGTCATTAAAGCAGATGGAAGCTTTTGTTCTGATGACTGTAAGCTTCTCTGTCCTCCAGTCTGCAGTCACTGCAGTTATCCTTCATTAATTACAGGATATAAGACAAACCCAGAACTCTAAAGATGGTTTAATCACGCTTCACTCTCGAGCGTTAAATGAATGCTTAATGACAGGGATTAAAGATCAATGAAAGATAAAAAAAGAAGGGAATTAAAAGAGAGGAGAGGGGAGTGGTGCGCCCCAGGAGATCATCTGCAACAGCAGGTGGGTGGCAACCTCCAATCTAGTTATTTATTTAGTTTGAACCGCGCAGTGACCATAGAGATGCATTCAAACACTCCTCAATATGGTTTGTAACCAACCTCAGGGTAGGGATCTTATTAAAGATAATGTGTTTCTTGCCATTATTTTGTCAGAGACATAACAGAATTCCAAAGGTGTGTTCAAGTGTCTAGCTGGTATTGTACATATTTCACCACGCTCCTTTAATTCAGATATTGGCGCAAGATGCAAGCAATGCCAATTGTGTGGTTTTAAATCGCCTGGACTCCATGAATTGACAAAATAGCAACATTGAAAAAGCGTGCATATACCTACACTGCTGAAAAACTCCCCAAAACACACTTTTACACGCACATCCTGATTTTGCCAAGTGCGATGATGTACAAGCACCAAACACTGATTGTAAGCCTAAACTTCACAAAAACTGTAAACTTTTTCTTAAAATCTGATTGGTTAATCACAATGTTGACCCAGGGACATGTTGCACTTGGTAAAATCAGGTTGGCGTTTTAGATAGCTGAAATGAATGCTAAAGGCAGTAAAACAACATTTATTTTGTTGACACAGGGGTAGATTTATGATTACTAAAGATTGTTTTTTTTTTTTTGTGCAGTTCCATACACAATGCTATGTTATGACCTCAAAACATTTGCAATACTAAACTAATACATCTTGCCATTTTTAATCACATACTTAGATCCATTATATGGCTTTTCTGATGTAGTAAACTTGCTCAGTAGTGCACCTGGTACAGCACTGCACTGCACACTTTGAAAGTGTCAAGAAGCAATTTAATAATTTTGCAGAAATGTTGCCACAGGTTCATTTTTCCATTTGAATTTGAGTTGCAAGTACCATGAATGCATTGCATTTAAAGAATTAAGTTCCACCAATTTAAAGAAACAAGTTCCACCTGCTTTGGTTATGGTGGCCATAAGCAATGACTCTTCATGAATAGATTTAAAATTAAGCAAAATATTGAATCAAATGTTATACAGCAGAAACAAGTGAAACCCTGGGAATCTTGGGTGTAAGATTTCTAAATACAGTAGTGTCAGTTCTGGCGCAATGCCGAGCTCTGCCACAACATGTTTCATTCTGCGTGTCTGCTAGGTGTGTTTTTAAAGGACAAATTTATATTCACAAGAAGTTTCCTTTTGATGTGTGTGAGGAGATCTACCATTCACTTTAAAGGATTTCTGCAGTTATACTTTTCAGCTAATAGCAGGCCTTTGATTTATTTTGTGGCAGCTCTCTGTTTATCTTACTGCCGTGTAAAGCAGACACTGTGTCATGTTCATTTTTTGAGTTTTGCGCAAGGTGTTATTTTAACTGCGTGTCATCGGCCTTCATGCTGAATATATATGATTGCGCATCTGTATTTCCTCATCTGCTCGGCAGAAGCTTCCTCTGATGTGAAGACAGCTTATTTCTCTGTGTGTGGTTCTCTGTTTTCATACTGTAAGTGTGTGTGGAGTGTACAGCTCATCTCTGTGATCACTTCACATTGATCTGACGACCATCGCACTGAACAAGACATGTTACAAATTACTGGACTGAGTCTGTGCGTGCATGTGTGTGTGTGTTGGGGGCTGTGTTTGATGGATATAGCAACACGGGCTGTGTAATTTGCTCCATATGAGTGGGGCTGCCGGTTGGGTTCTGGTTTATTATGGCAGGACAAAGCGGGGGAAAGCATCCAGCACTCTGCGGTAGGTGACTCCAGAGCTGTCACCTGCACTGACAGGCGTCAATCAAAATGATTCACCACCACCTCCTTCAGGTCACGTGACCACATCCTTACAGAGAAAGGAGTGATTTTGTTCGCCCACAAGGCCAATTTGTAAAAAAATGTGTAACGTAAGCAGCTTTTATGAAGATTACAATTTTGGTTTTTAGGTTTTGACAGATTTATAGCTTTATGACTTTTCTAACAAAGCTGTATTTGGAATTGTTATTTTTGTAAATGTAGATTAAAGCACAGCATGGAAACTTCGAATTTAGAGCTTGAGAATAATGTTGAAAATGAAAATTCTGTTCTCTTCATTCCAAACCTGTGTGCATTTCTTTCTACTGCAGAGTGCAAAAGAAGATATTCTGAAGAATGTGGGTAACCAAAGAGTTCTGGCATCTATTTAAAATCATTCATACATGTATGGAATGACATGAGGGTGACTAAATGATGACATAATGGTCATTTTTTTGGGTTGAACTATCCCTTTAAAATCAAATCTACCATCCTCTCCACACATACCAGAGTTCTGAAAAAGATTTATCCGTCTCGAACTGTTTCTCGTTACCTAGATTTTCACTGCAGCTGAAATGTAAACACAATTTTTTGTGTGAAAATACACAAATTACATGTATAAACATACACCAAACAGATGTGAATTCCAAACATTGTCAAGACGTGATTTGTGTGTTTTTGCTGTGGTTTGTGTTTAGTAAATTTGCCGAGGACCCCTCTGTATTTCTTGGACAATTAAGATACACCGTCATTTACCTCCCCTTGTATGTAAACTATGATGTACCAATGATTTCTCTACTCAAAGCACAGTTGTACTACTGTTTGTGTCCTCACGAAGATTGTTCCGTCACTGATGAAGCCAAGTTTAGCCTTTTCTGTTTATTGCTGTTCCACGTGAAAATCACCAAAATCAAAACAAAACTCTCCAGATTAATTCTCTCTTGTCTGTCTTTGTTTTTCTATCTATCTATCTACCTATCTGTCTATCTCTGTATCTGTCTGTTTAGCTATTTCGCCTTTGTCTGTCTGCATTTTTGTTTGTCTCACTGTTTTTATCTTTCTGTCTTTGTCCTTATGTCTATTTATCTATTCTTTTCATCCGTCTCTCTGTTTTTATTTATCTCTATATGTCTGTCTGTGTCCATGTATTAGTGTTTTCATTCATGCTTCATTGTTTTTCTGTCCTCAAAAGGGTCAAAACACTATTAAAGTCCTCTCTATGGCAGTCACGTCCTCACTGGAAGCAACACAAAGCAACAAGTATGTCTCATAAAATGTTACGACATGAAAGTGGACAGTAGAGACCAACAAAACCTTTTGCACTCCTCCAAGGCTGAGGCCTGCCAGAGACATGAGCTCTATATTTTGTTTTTTTGGCTTCTTGTCATAAAATTGGAGATGGGGACCAAAGCAGGGTTGAGTCTGTTGAGGGGGTTACATTAAAATTGCAGCTGGTCTTTTTCCTCATATGATACCTTTCAATGCTTTCATCTCCAAATTTGGCCCCAGAGAACAGAACAGAGGAGAGGTAGAGCGAAAGAGCAGTATTCATCATATTTTCGTTGATTTGCACAAGCATCTACAATGAAAACATCAGATGCTGAGGCTTAGTTGGGTACACGGTCAGAGTGGGCCGGCGAGAGAGGGGCTTAAGGGTCATCATGGCCTGGTGCACTCTAGTCTTGTTTCATAATGTAAGTCCTACGCTTGATTAGGCTCTGAGGGTCTCACGTCACCAGGGTGCCGTTCAAAGCCAGGTGCTCACTTTTAAGACCCCGATATACTTATGGCAAAGTGTTTTTTGTCCATCGCTAAAGGTTACAAAGATGTTTGAAATACCTGAGCAGCAGTTTAATGTTAGCAAACATCCTTACGCCGCACATGCTACTGAGAGACATGTCTAGATAAGTAACTATGTACAACACGTTTTCCTTTCAGTAACAAAATAAACATGACAAAGATAACAGCAGTGAGAAAACAGCAGTTAAGCAAGAATCGGGTTATAATTGAGTTTGAATTAGACTTCAATTATTTACTATGAAGCATCTCGCATCTGACCTACCAGGGGTCTGCAACCTTCAGCATCAAAAGAGCCATCTTGGCCCCTTTCCCACCAAATGAAATTCACATGGAGCCACAATATATTTGATCCCCAAATAAAAGTAAAACGGCATATAGCTAAAGTTTTGTATTCAGTTATACTGCAGGGCTGGGGAGTAGCAATCATTTTAGAAATGGTAGTAGTAATTATATGTAGTAGTAGTAGTAATAATTGCAATATTTATTTATGTATGTATGTGTGTGTGTGTGTATATATAATTGACTCTTACTTTTAATTAATATATTACTTTTAATTGGATAAAAAATAAAATACACTGCTGGACAATAACCAATAATTTATCTTCTATAATATTTTTAATATGTATTTTACTAATGACAATTTTATGGATCAGTGTATATATAGTGTTAGACATGACTATCTTTTCCCTCACCTAGACTGCTTGGACAAAAGAAATAAACATTCTGTATCAAAGAAGGCGGAGCCACAGAGCCACACCTACCTATTACATCATCATCACGGAGCAATAGTAGTTCGAAGGTGTTTAGCATCTGGATCAAACTTTTCCGGGAAATTTTAGTCCAAATGAACTCCCAACGAACTTTGTTTTGGCTTCATTTTGATGATGTCACACTGGTTATACTGGTTCAATTTCACTGCCAGTCTACAGGCTGGACATACTTGAGCGAGTGAATGTTCCTTGTTGATTTGTACTAAACCTACTAGGAAACATATCCTGACAGTATATCCAGTTAACCTTCACTTGAGAGAACGTGAGAGCTTCTCGCTCGCTACAAATCGCAATTAGTAAAGCAAACACCAGCAGTATTTCCAGTCAGCCGTAATGCCGTCAGAGCAGCTGATTAATGGCCTTCACATGAGGGATTAACCGCTTTCGAATGGGGCAACAATGCACCCATTAAACCCCATCAGCAGTGACGGGGCCTGTCCTGTGAGATGGAGGTACCTTTAGCCCTCTAATGGCTCAGCATCAGCTTGCAATAATAAAGAAACAGAGCAATCTGGCCGCGGTTTGTTTGGTTGATGACGAAGGAGCCATGAACTGTGATTTCAGCTGAGAGCCATTACGGAAACAGAGTGAAAGGTGGGAGAGGGGAGCTGGCCGTAGCCTTGTGTCTCACACAGGATGAGGAAGATTGGAAGACTTAAGAAAACAGGAGGACGGGTGTGAGACAGGAATTCCAGGTCTTTAGCATCGGAGTGCTCCCTTCTTAAAGGTGCTGATAGGTCACTTACTGCTCGAGCCTGGGAAAGAAACTAGCGCTTGAGTGCTACCAGCCTAGGAAGCTTTGCCGGACGCCCAACTGGTTACGCTGGCCTGTTTTGATGGTTTTAGAGGGGTTTTGGACACTTGTCAGCTATTCAGGCTGAGAAGCCAGCTAGACCGTGCTGGGAGGCCAGTTTAGTCAGCAGTATTTCTGTGTTTTTGACATCAGGGCAAATCATGGTTAGGTTTATGAGAAAAGTATGTAGCATTTCTTTAATCTAGGTTACACTTAACAAGAAAGATATATAAACAAATACTAAAAATACTGAAGGCCTGGAATTCGTGTCTCTCACCAATCCTCCTGTTTTCTCAAGCCTTCTGATCTTTCTTCTTTTTTTTTTAAACTTGATACAAAAATGATACATTTTTCTTTGGCCTTATCTGAAATCAGAACTACTTCAAGCAATAAAAAAGTACTTGTTATGTTTCTTCACACACTTAAGTAACTGTATTTTGCACTTTGTAATAGTTTTACTTTATACTACATTTTAAACACACAAATTAAATTTATGTGAGAAAGTTGAACTAACAAACAATCAGAAAGAAGTGTTATTTTAATATCATTGCTATGTTATAACATTATCTTATAGTATAGTTCTGTAATAGTTTGTTAATATTCTACATTTTATTTTGATTCATTAGTTGTATGCATTTCATACTGTATGTGTATATATATATATATCATTGTTTTAATGTATTTAATGTATTGTTTTAATACACTTATTTTAATGTGTTAAATAAAATCTTAAGTCATACTTGACTAATTGTAGAATAATTTTAATTGTAATGTGTTGTTTAAGATTACATTCATGTTTTAAATAATATAAAATTGCAGCTTCATATATTACAAGTATATTTAAATCAATACATTCATATTTAAACAGAAATTAGGTATATTTTAGTTCACCATAAATGCTTGTCAGTACATTCAGCAATACTTCAGAAATAGGAAATTATATATAAATTATATATATATATAAAGATGTACTTGGGTCCTACTTAAAGTGTCAAAAATCACTAACTGCATTTATTATACATTTAAACTAAAGTGCAATTGCAATTACATGTCCAATAAAATTACATTTTGGCCAATGTTTAATGCAACACTACATACATTAGGGAAAAAAATTATCCCAGAATGCAATGCATAAATGTACCTAATATTTGTATGTGCTGTGTACTTTTTAGGCTTATTATAGTAACGCAATTAGTCAGATTCTGTTGGGTTGTGTTTTAAGTGGTGTACAGAGTACGGCTGTTAAAATCATTTCTATTTAGTTTAGATCTGCTACAGTATACAGACAGTACAAACTAGCTTTTGGATGCAAGCTCTGAAAACCATCGCCTCTGAAGAAGGTGAAGTAGAGCTGAAGTCAAAAGGTGGGGTTTAGGAAGTAGAAGGACATACTCGGCTCAGATTGCATTTCATCTGTCCCAGAGGCGCACAACAAGACTTCCTCTTACCCCGTCCACACTCACAGATGACCTTGGAGTTGATAGGACAGCAGCCAGTATCTGACAGCCGCAGGTCATGGGAGTAGTTTATGTAATGCTGAGGGACTTGGGTGGGTTATAGTGTTACAGAAGTGAACAAGCAGATATTGATGGCTCAGTCTCAGTCCTGATTGAAGTAGACACGCACCGCATAACTCAAACACAGGATGTGGAGGGATAGCGCTCGGGTCGGGTCAGATCTGCCTCTCTGGACGATAAACATAAAGACTCGTCTGTGTTCTCTCTTCTTATACGTTTTATTACATCTGATTGTTACAATTAATCATTCGCATTTGGTAGGCAGCTTAAGGTGTAACAGAGACTAAAAGAAAAAGTGAAAACTCCCAAAGAGTCCGCCGCTGTACCCGGGGCGAAGAACTTTACAGATGATCCTCAGAATTGTAATTTAGACTCGTGAAATTACTCTGAGCAAACTGCGGTGCCTAGGGGTGTAAACGAGTACCAGAAAGGGTGAAGACACACAAATTCATCATTCCCAGCAGCACTTCAAAGCATGAAATTTATCTCCCACTAATATCACTGTAATGTGTTTTCAGTCAAACTGTCTCAAGGAGTTTCATGCTCTACATAATGCAGTTATTGAATAGAAACAAAGAAGCCCATTATATTCCTAACAATAACTGCAGTCAAAATAAAAATGATATGAATTTATAGAGGTGTACAGCGCTACTAGGGCTCCAGTCTGTTAGCCAAGCAACGCTTGGGGCATTAAAATCATATTTCATTATGACACCTTTTTTTTTTTTTTGTTCACATTCTTGTGTCAACACTTTAGATATTAATTCGTTATTTTGCATTATGTGTAATGACATGTGCATTTATATAACATCTTAATTTCAGTTAATGAAGAAGTGCAGGATTTTAATAAGCACAAACATTTAAAGTGTTACTCATCATGTTACGTTATTGTGAAATATTAGGCTCTTCAATCCTATTATAAGTTAGGAGAGAGTGTATTATTCTAGGTTTGTGCCAAAGCAATCATGTAAAACATTATCCTATATGAATAATATCATAGGTTGCATCAATATTTAATTATTTATTTGAAATGCATAATTAAATTGTATTTATTTAAAATATTGCAATAATGTTTTACATTCATTTGTGCTCTTTTTTTTATTGAAATTTTTTTAATGAATAAATTAAATTTATGTGTGGAACAAACAATCAGAAAGAAGTGTTATATAATTGCTATGCTATAATATTATCTTATAGTATAGTTCTATTATAGTTTGTTAATATTAATATATAATAATATAATATAATATTAATATATTAATGTTAGTTTTGTCATTTATCTATTTATTTTTACATTATGTCTATATAGTTTGTACATCTAGTAAACACATATTATATAGTTAATAAGTTAACTAAGTTAATAATAAGTTATACGTTAATCTAGATGAGAAATACTGCCTTGGAAATTTTTAGAAAGGAAGTTTTTTTTTTTGGTTTGTTTTTTCTTTCAAGTTGAGTTGAGCGGAGGTCTCAGGACGTACAGAACAGCTTCAGATTAGCTATTTTGTTGAAGCTTCGACATTTCCCCCACTTCGCCCTGTTTTTTTTAAATGTAGCAACAGCGCACCATTCTCAGGGAAGCGAGGACTAATTCAGTGAAGTGGAACGAGGAATTGCCGTTTGCTTTGACAGCCACACCATAAATATTGACTCCTACAAAAATGCTACATTTCCTGCAGCCCTCCTGCCGTCCGCACGTCCCGCAACACTTTCTGACAGCTCTAGCCGTTCCCAAATCCCAATCCATCCTGTTTGTATCAGTCAGGTGTCCGAGAGTCCCAGCTGCTGCCGGCGGCACCATGTGTGAGTCTCCACAGCCGCCAGGTGCTTTTCATTTCAACCCTAACGCTCTCCAGAGACTCTCAGAGGGGTTACGGTAGGTCTCACCTGAGCTAATTGGTCCTTCAGGGGGAAAAGTGTGAGCAGACATGTTATATTGCTTTAGCCTTCAACTTCTTTTGATTGATGGCTGACATGTAAAGGTTTAGATAGACTGTGTACAGGCTAGATGCTGGTATAAAATACGTTTGATCTTTTATGTGGCTCTGATCAAGCTGTAGGAAGTACTGCAGCATCTCTGAATGTCTTTGAGCTCTGAACAAAACATTTGCGTCTGGCACACACAGTGTTGCATAAATCTGTCTCAGAAACATGACACAGGAAACTGAAAATATACATTTTCCCCAAATATACACGATTGCTATAACAAAGACCTAATATACAGTACACAGGTTTTCTATAGGGTAACATGCTGTATTTTAGTTTTATTTCAAACATTTGATTTATTTAGTTATTTATTATGTTTTATTATTATTATTATTATTATTTAGTTGACACCCCACATATTTATTTACACATTTATGCATCATATTAACTCTTTAATAACTACATGGGGGGAAAAAATCTTGCTCGTCTTATTTTCTGCTAAAAAGGGAAAAAAAAGAGAAATTAGCTTAAAAAATTTATTGAGAAGCAAAACTGCACAAAAACATAATTAAACATTTTAACAAAACATAGCAAATAATAAGAAATAATAGGACAAGGAATAAAGAAATATTTAAATTACTTAATCCTCAGTACAGTAAAATTTATACGTTTAGAAAGTTTAATTGTTTTTATTCAAATAGAATAAATAACAAAAAATATCAAGTGATTTTTGCAGGATAAAATTAACTATCCAACTGAAATTATTTAAAATTTTAATTAGCGCTTTGTATTAATGCATAACTAGCAACGAGCAATACTTTTGTCACAGTATTTATTAATGTTTGTTGACATTAGTTAATATAAATGCAACTGTTAATTTTTAGTACATGTTAGATCAGGTCCATTAAATAGTAATAATAATAATAATAACTTACACACGCACAACAGACACAACTTTTGACTTTAATAATGTATTATTAAATGTTAAAATTACCAATAATTAAGATTAATTATTAATAAAACCTTAACAAGTGTTCATGGTAATTAATGTAGTTTACTGATGTTGACAAATCCAACCTTATTGTAAAGTGCTACCCAACTGCCCTTATATTCAAATTTATGTTGGTAAAAATATATGGTTATAAATTTGATTATATATTTTATAAAAACAAATCAACTACGTCAACTACCCAAATACACAAGGCACGCCAAGGTCATTATCAGCAGAGCTGATTTCATTTATTTGTTTATTTCTAATTTTATGCTACACTTCTATCTAGGTCTTGTATAACACATCTGGAATTACGTCAGTATCCAACTTAACCTTCACTGAACCACTTCACATAAATAACCACTCATCAACTGGATTTTTTGTATACACCGTTTTGTCACAGCATAGAGGTGAAGGCAGCTGAGAGGTTTAAATGTACTTACAGTTCACTGAGGAAGTGCAGGTTGTGGAAAGCGTTGGGCTGAATCTCACTGATGTTGTTCATGCTGAGATCCCTAAAACCAGACCAAAAGAGAGAGAAACAATCATACCAGTGTCACATGCTCCTGCAGAAATCAGGAAACATACATTAAGAAACATTATCAATGTTGATGATGATGATAATTAATAATAATAACATTTTCTAAAATGGCATAAACATATAAAATCCTTCAATGCTTCAGACATTCAAACATTCTGGATGTAATTAACATTTTGTCAACCTGCTTTTTTGAGGTGTTTATACTATATATATGTTTTTGTAAGTGTATGTATATATGTGTATTAGTATGTATGTGTTTTTTCCCTCTATTTGTCTTTTTGTTTACTTGTTTTGTTTACCTCCTCTTCCTACTGCCTCTCTCCTTTTTTTAGGTATGTCTGCATTGCTTTGTTTGCTTAAAAATAAATAAATAAATAAAGAACATTTTAAAAAAGAAACATTATTAATGTTAAATTAATAATATTTTGTGGAAACTTTTTGTTTTCTTCTTCAGGATACTATGATTAATAAAAAGTTCAAAGGAACAGCATTTATTTGAAATAAAAATATCTTTACTGTCATTTTCAATCTGTTTAATTAATCTTTGCTTATAGTTTTAGCATTATTTTAGTATAAATTTAAGTATTAGTTTGTGTGTGTGTGTATATACTGTATATATATATATATATATATATATATATATAAAATTTCTTAAAAATAAAAATATTTTGTGTAAAAAATGTCT
>JAUMHE010000080.1:3397940-3414649 GCA_032359235.1 Enteromius mattozi
CAAAAAACATGTACTGTATACTAGGAAACCCTCTAAGTAGCAATTTTGCTGGGAAAACCTGGCAACCCTGTGCATGAACATCTTGGATGAAATGGGGGTGAGGAAATTATCAGGAAATGTTAATTTTGGAAGTGAACTAATCCTTTAACAGCCCACTGTAATACTTGCTTTTCAGTTTGTTTATCACATAAAGCTGTTGTTTGGCTTCGAGGTGTTTAAGTTAACTACCTGAACAATTTAAAAGAGATGCGTGAAGATTCTTTAGAATCCTTATTTTTTCTCGAACAAATACAGCATATGGCTTTCAACTGACATGAGGTTTAGTTGAACATTTTTGGCTGAACTATGCCTTTAAATCTTTTACATCCCACGGCTCAAAAGTCACTGTGTTCCCAGGCAAGCCTTGACACGTGTCCCATCAATATCAGCTAATAAATACAGGAAATTGCTAGTGAGAACAGGAATGATTTTGAGTGCTTGCTTAAATGGCTTTGATCATTTAAAAGGTGTATTTTGAAGCAGGTGCCAGAATGGATTTGAACAGGAAATGTTTGCAGAGTGATCCAAAAAGACGAACTCTTGAAACTGGAGTGTATGTCAATTATGTACTCGACTGAGGCGAATGAAAGGCATACGATACCCTGACCCGAACTAGCAGAAAACTGATAGAGAAATTGGGTGAAAAGAAAAGAACAACAATATTTGCCCTTCCTCAAGTCTTGAAAGGCCGCCTGGCTTAGCATTCTCCTCACACAGATTCACAATGACACAGGAAGGAGGAAACAATACTCACTTCCCCTCCTTCTGTTTTCCTAGAGACATGTTTTTCTTTAACATACTGTCAAGCTTCCTGAGCTCTATATTCTGTCTTTTGTTGCTCTGAGTGGCCTCCCTTTCACTCACACACAATGAACAAGAGGACACTCTTTCACCTGAGCGAAAAACACAAGGCGAGCGCTAAAAAAAAAAAAAGAACAGGGAGGAAGAAAATGAGGACAGAAAGAATGAGGGAGGGAAAGACGCGTTCTCATTGGACGTCCTTTATTTTCCGTATACCACAAATGCTTAATGGTTTAAAAAGAAGCAGAGAGAGAAAGAGTCAGATGTCTGGGTGGCTAAATTGGATGTTTAGTCTGTGGATGCGTCATGGGAGCTGCGCTTTATACTTCTCGTTCCCTCGGGGCATTGCTAGGATGTCATTTGATTTAACACACACACTGATAGAGCACAGAATTCCTGTTCATCATAATCTTCATTGATGCCTTGCCGCCTGTTATGAGATCTAGATTGACGTTACTCTTCTTTAATGACACCGTTCTTTTTAAGTCCATCTGAGATGAATAACTGTTGGTCGTTTCAGCATCACTTTGTTGAATTTCCTTTAAAGCATTCATGAATAAGTTCGCGAAAAGCCATCTTGGCTTTGCGGAGCTCTCAAAGAATTAGGCCCCTGAGAGGATGTTTTTGTGCACTTTTATAAAGCACCAACAGCAAATTGAATTCAGAAAAATTCAAATGTGATACAAACACCAGCATCAGAGGGTAAGCCTACACAACATGCGCTTTAACACAGAAGGCTCTCTATATCCCAGAATTCCCTCTACCTCCCACACGGACACAGGCAGAACAGACATTGTTCTGTTCCGTCGGCTTCTTTTTGCATATAGACAAAAGATGACGTCGTTTGGACTAGAGGCATGAGTCAAAGGTCACACTATTCAATACTAAAACAATACTCCACAGGAAGTGGACTGATAGTCCTATTTCCTCCGTACAGACACAGAAACATTCACAAAAAGTCAGTTCACGCTACACAATAACCGGCAGCCTTTGACCCACATACATGGCAGTGGCTTTGTAGCATCCAGCCACAAGTGGACTACATTATTATGTCTATTATGTGTATTGTTGCATTTCATAATTTTACAAGCAGTGTTGAGGGTAATGCATTGCATTGTATGTGAGTTACGTAATCAGATTACTTTTAAAGTATCTAGTAAAGTAACGCATTACTTTCAAATGTACAAGATCAGTTACTACTTCAAAAAAAGTAGCACAAGTTACTTTGTTTACCCATTTATTCATTGACACCTCTTCTGTTGAGAGAAATTACGAGGTCCCTTTTGCCTGTGGTTTATGATTTCACTTTTTGTGCAAAGGCTTTTACAGCTGTCAAAATATAACTTGACATATATTTAGAAAATATTTACATGCATATAAGTGTGTGTGTGTGTATACATATTACTGCTGTCAAACGATTAATCGCATCCGAAATAAAAGTTTTTTTCTTTACATAATGTGTTTATGCTGCGTTTATTTATTATGTTTATATTAAAACACACACGTACAGTATATGTTTTAAAAGTATTTACATGTAAATGCATTTATATATTTATTTTCTTATATTTGATATATCTAAATACATTTAATATATAAACATATTTTCATTAAATATATACATGCATGTGTTAGTATTTATATATACTTAATAAATATACACAATACATACAAATATATTATGTAAAGAAAAACTTGTTTTGGATGCGATTAATCGTGATTAATCATTTGACAGCACAAATATATATATATATATATATAAAACATAAACAAAACATTTTCCTAAATATATACATGCATGTGTTTGTGTTTATATATACATGATAAATATGCACAGCACACACACATATATTATGTAAACAAAAACGTTTATTTTGGATGCGATTAATCGTGATTAATCATTTGACAGCACTACTTTTTTGTTATTAAAAACAAATAAGGAGGCTTCCTTGTTTGGAAGCCCAATTGCATAAATGAACACAAAAGAAATGTAATGCATTACTTTTCTTTAAAAGTAATTAAGTAATGCAATTAATTACTTTTAATGGAGTAACGCAATATTGTATTATTATTGTATATTAAATACTGTAATATTTAAGTATGTAAAAATCATATACTTTACTTAAATAATATTGCTAATACTTGCAATACTTGATTTGTGTTCTTTGAAGACTGGTAAATTCAAAGGCATTTGAATCGTGTTGTTTAAGTGAAGGTTTGCAATTGTTCTCAAAATCTAATGAAAATACCTGGATTATAACAGAATTCCATCACTGATTCTTTCAAGAAGCCTGAAAGATCATCTTACCCACAAAACAAAGTCTTTGGAATCTGAGATGACAGTTTAAGCATCTCGTCTGCTATTTAATGTGCGATTCTTACTGATTTGTAATTTGGTAAGAAAGAACTTCTGGACTCTGTCTGAACCGCTTGCCAGTTGTGCTGCTGCCACATTGCGGCTCTCTGAAATGAGACAATGTGTGTGACACCTAAGCCTCAGCCAATGCTCTCCATAAGGACTCTATTTAAAGTGCCTGTGTCCTTCAAACAATCTCCATATCGGTTTCTCTCCCTCGTTTTCCTTCGGTCTACAAGGGCATGGAAATAATGCTGCCTCATTTAAGAGAAAAGCTCACCATGAAAATAAACTATTTATAAACACAAAATACTGTTTTTTGTTTTGTTTTATACCAGTATAATTGAACGAAATAAAATTAAAACTTGGATGCAAATCCACCATGAAAACATCATAAAAACAAACTATGCATTATATTCCAACTCTTCTGAAGTCATGCCTGTTTTATTTGTCTGAGAACAGTCCAAATTGTTAAGTTATTTACTTAAAAAAAAGGATAATAAAATCTCTCCTTGCTTTCATGAGAGAAGTAGCAATGTCAGATTTGTGAATGAATCATACTTTTGTGAATGAATCATTCGTTTGACCTTTAATCCATTGGTTGATTTGATTCTGATTCACAAAACCTGTATGAATGATTCATTCATGAATCAGACCGATTGAGTGAAGGATTTTAAGTGAATTATTATCCGAAAATAAGAGAACCATTTCTATGATATTTTGTAGAAGTAATCAGTTTGTTACTACAAAATTACAACAAAATTGTGTGATCTCAATAGATATTTTCAAAGAAATTAATCAAACTCATCTTTAACTTGGTTTGTGGCCATTGAAACACACTTAAACTACAAGAGTATGGAAGCAGAGAGTGTTTGTGGTCAAAAGTATATAAAAACGTACAAATTAATTCACTGTTGTCTAACACTGATACCTACTTCCAGTCTTTTTATGTAAAAAAGTCTCACATTGGCAAAGAGCAAACATTTTTCGACTGTAGGTAAAATGTCTCCAATTTTCCATTTCATGACAAATGGCAACCAGCGTTAAGGTGCAATACTGCCATCAACAGACTAGTTCCTGTTTTATTTACCACATCACCATATGAGCAGTATTAACATACTTAATTTCTGAAATATTATTGTGACAACCCAGAAAAGCACAGGCAGCATAGTCTTTCTGTTTTTGTGTTCCAAAATAAGAAAGTCGTGCAGGTTTGGATTGACATATGAGTGAGTAAATGATGACAGAGTTCTCATTTTTGGCTGAAGTTTCCCTTTAATGAAGACATTTCGAGTGTCTTATTCCCCTGCTCCATCCCAGGACCCCTGCACCCAACCCCTCCCGGTCCTCCACCAAAAACGCATTCCTCCACGTCTCCCGCCGCATTTGTTGGCTCTAAGTGTCGCTGTGATCTCGCGCTTTTCTTCCCGTGCGCCGTTGTCTCATCACTGCGTTCTCCTTTTCTCTGCCATGTAATCCTTCCTTCCATAGAGTGGCATTAGCACAGGGACTCTTATCGTCTTTGATGCTACTGCAGGGATTTGGGCAAGCATTAAGTGTCATTAACGCTGGGACTATTTATCACCTGCCTGCCAGCGGATCTGGCTGCTGCTGGAAGAGAGCTTTGAGCAGGCTTTACTCACCACACTTGGCCACAGATCTGAGCCCTGGATGGGTGGGAGGGGAGTTTACGGAGCGCTAGGCCCTCGCTGCGTGTTGACTGCGGCCTGCCACGTCATGCTAAGCATGCTGACAAAGTCGTCGATTGGGTTCGAGATGTACTGTACTCAGGCAAATGGGCTTAGAGTTAAGGAAATACTTTGAGAGCTAGGAAATGGTGTTAAGATGTCTATATAACTATTTAAACCAGGCTGCATAATGAAAATTCAACCAAAAATAAAAATGTGTGCTTCTTGTTCATTTAAAAGCTATAGCTCAATATTTATTCAATCTCATGTCATGTAATTAATTAATTATGTCTATATATAATTATATATATAAAATTTTATTATTAATAAGGATAAAGACATATGATGTAGTGATTTTTTCTTCTTCATTTTAAGGATATTTTTAGGGTATTTAATCATTTAACAGACATGATCATTATGCAATTTCATTGAATGGAAAATAGCTACATAAACATACATAAACTCTCCTGATGGTGTTAAATGTCAATATAAATGTTAAAACCATGTTGGATGGTGAAAATTCATCCACAAATAAAAATGTTTGCTGAATTGTTTTTTAAATAATTTATTTCTACACTATATATATATATATATATATAGCTAGTTGACGTATCAATGTGTCCTATGGTGTGAAATAAAAAAAAAAAAAAAACTACTACTGTCAACTACTCATATATATATATATATATAGAGAGAGAGAGAGAGAGAGAGAGAATCATTATTTATTCACTTTCATGTGAAATTTCATGTAAATGTAAACACAAATAAGATTTTAGTACTTGAGCAACGAAGATTATCAGTGAATATCAGAAAAGCAATTAATAAAATGAATATTTTTTTTTCATAATATATACAGTATACATAAAATTTGTAATAGTAATAAAATGTATTAAATAACCATATTAAAATAAAGTAAATCTATATTAAAATATTTCATTCTTATTAACATTAAAATAAACAAATGTTGTAACTTCAGCTGCATGAACATTTCCTTTGTAAAAACAAAAAAAAATAGGTTATGAAATTTGAAACATCGTGGTGGCGAACAGATAAAATGTTCATTTCTTCACGCATGCTTTAAAGAAAAGACATTTTGAGATGCTTTATGTGATAACGTCCATATTGCATGCATATCAGGCCACTTCTCATTGAAGTTTGTGAAGGAGTTCCTGTACACATCATCTTGTCAGCAACTCCAGCTCTCATCTTCCTGTTAATCCTTCTGTTCTAACGAGGCTCACTTTGCCAAACATGATTGGTTTGAGGACAGTCTGCCCGGGTCTGGGACTGAACACAATGCCCCCTTTGTGGCGGGAGAGAATGGGGGTTGATGACAGGACAGGGGTCCGGCAGATTTCCATGGCGCAGGAGGAATCTCTGCAATGTGAGCGTGCACATCCTACCCTGTGGGAGTGATCGGGAAACCTTTGAGTGGTGAAGAATCCGAGAGCCTCCAAATCGCATGAGAAAACATCTTTTCTCTGCTCATATACAAACCGACTTCAATAAATAGGCCTATTCTAAAGCAACTCCTACAAGTACAGACTGGACAAGTCCCACCATATCATCAGCTCGCACTTCCTGCCTTCCCATCATCACCTTGTATCAACTCCACAATCTCAAACCGTGAGCGCAAACATTGACACTGACACCTTAGCTCTCTTTATTCCTTTGACAGGAACAGGAAATATCGCTGTGACTAAGCTTACTCTCCTCTTTGTCTCTCCCTCCGCCCTTACTAAAGCTATTGTCGGTGTAATAACCCTGTCATCTAGCATCTGTCCCAGGGCAATGTACATCTTAAAGGTGGGGCGAATGAAACCTCATGCCTGCCACCTCTCTCCCCAGGAATATAACTGTACCTTTGTCTTCAGCGGAAGCTACTTTGTGTTTGTTCACAACGCCACTGCATCTTTAGCTCCCGAGGGACTTTCATTGAGTAACTGCATCAAGTGTTGTTCAGGATCTAGAGTGCGCTGTAAGAAATGTGTAAGGTGCATAAGAAAAGTAAATCATGTGGTGATGTCTACACTAAATTCATTAGCTAACTTTTTTAAATCAAACATGACAACACAACTCAATCAACCTAATGACATCATTATCACATGGCAGAGCTGATTGGTTCTCTGCTGTATCAGTAGCCAATTAGCTCTCAGCTTAAAATTCAAATATGTGACTAGTGTAAGCCTTCCACCTTCCCTAGCTCCACCTGTGATCTGCTATAAGGTGATTTGTGTACGCTATAGGGGGTTATGTGATGTATGTTATATTTGCAGCAGCGGTATTTCTTACATGCTCAGCAGCGGCAGGTTGTGGATGTATATGCAGTAGCAAGTCTCGATACTTGCTCTGCCACAGCAGCAGCATAGCAGATCTATTCCACCAAGACCAAATACATTAACATTGTCATGTAGATTACCATGCCAGTCTCTTCGAGAGTTGTCATGACAGAACTAAAAAGGCTGTTTTAAGCATGCCAGGCCAGTAGTTGGCGATGTGACTTGGTAAATAAACACTAAGAGAACACATATTATGCCGTGCATGATGTCACAGTTCTCACAAATTCACATTTCTGTTGTTTACACAGAGACATTGATGGTAAACGTTTGTTTTTTCAGTCCCCTTAAAACATATGTAAATGAATGGCTAAAATGCATAAAAATCTTTTTACACATCGCACAAATGCTACCAAAGTCACTTTCTGCTTCCCAAAGTTCACAAAACACACATCATCTTTGTCGTCGCTACCCGATTTCATGAAAGTGCATATAAATAGGGCTTCAAATAAAAAATGAAAGCTCATTGCATTGATAAGCAAAAGTAGACATGCTACGATGGGAAGGTTTTCCAAATACTATCAATCTGCCATTGTTCAGCAAACAGTTCACCCCGCCCCCAAACATATTTTATTGGTTAAGCTGTTGTTGTGGCAATTTGGTTAAAATGTTCAAACAACAGCAATACTCTGATGTGCAATGCACACTACTGTGTTACACTGTTGAAAAATCAACCTGCAAATGGTTTACTTAAAGTTCTCTCAGCATATTAAGCGAAAGAATTTTAATATCGAAGAATTACAACAAGACAAGACAATTAATAGGAAAACTACTGTGTTTTTGTCGCTATTGGCACATGATTGTTATTCTGTCTTCTTTTATTAATATGTGCTGTTACTAAATGATTGTTTTTGCCATCTGTGGAACAGTTACTTGTCTATTTAATTTGACGAAAGGAATGTGGACTGTTGAACTCAATAAGAATGCAGAAGGAAGTTATTAAATTCTCCACTCTGTTGTTGCTGTCAAAAACATGTTTTCCTATCCGCCTAAGAAACGTGGTAGAAGCCGTTGATAAACTGTGCAGTCACCATAATGTCCTGGGATGAGGGCCATCCGCTAATCCAGAGGTTATGAACCAACACTAATGTTGTCATTCCTAATTGAGTAATGAAAGTCACAGGCAGCACACAGACAGAGGCTGATTCTCTAGTGATTTTGGTGGCATTCGTAAAAGTTGTTTCGCTAAGATAAATCATGCAAAGTGAGAAATGTGTTATGTCGAGAATACTTGTACAGAAAGCTGAGATCAAAGACAGTTTTCCAGAGGATTGTTGTAATAGTGTTGCTGGGATGTTTTGAATTTGGATACATACACAACCGTTCAAAAGTTGTTGTTTTTTTAATATGCTTATTATATTTACTGTGATAGCAAAGCCAAATTTTAAGCAGTCATTAGAATGATCCTTCAGAAATCATTCCATAAATTCTTTAAATGTCTTTTATGTAATTTTTAATCAAATATAATCAGAGGCGGACAGTAGTGATGTACATTTACTTGAGTATTGTACTTAAGTACACTTTTTGAGTATCTGTACTTTACTTGAGTTTTATTCTTTTCTGGAAACTTATGACTTTAACTTCACTGCACTTGAAACACAAGTATTGTACTTTTCACTCCACTACATTTCTACCAAGATCCTCAAAGTAGAAAGTCATTTCTATGTAGCAGCTTTAAAGACAGTGGGTGATTTTTTAAATTTTTTTTCTGTAAATGTGATTGGTGTTTTTACAGGTAATAGACAGCCTATTAGTGACAGTAAGAGACAGTATCATTGTTTTCAAAACAAAATATTTTACCGACACATAAAGCAGTGTTCCTGTTGGGCAGTTATATAGGCCTAGCTATGGTTGTGTAGTTGAGTTAGCAGGTTGTATTATTTGTTTTTATTTATTTTTTTATGATTTAAAGAAATTTCACTGTACACTTGATTAAAAATGTGGATGAATGAGTACACTTTGATGTGTGTACACACTGCTACAGCTGTGTAAGAACACTACCATGCTGTTTTGTGATGGTGGGTAGGAGTGTTAACTATACTTTCACTCACATACTGGATTTGTGTTCTTTGTCCGCCTCTGAATATAATATTGTATCTACTGATATTGTAATAGTGTCACCAAAACAAGACTTTGTGGCCATCTGAACTCTGTCGGCTCCTCGATGTACTGGCCCTTAGTAATTACAGGCATCTATCTTTCACTCAGTGCTGTTCTCTAACAACATCGTCCTGGCCTGCAGCCAAACACACACTGAGCCGGCAGCAATGTGAGCAACATCAAACCGCACCCTGTCCTCCTCAACAGACTCCCTGTCAACACATTTCCTTTGAGTCTTCAAAGAGAGAATTGGTGATACTCTGAATGTACCTGCTTCTCACCGCATATTAGCGCACTATGTACACAGTCAGTGCTTTCAGACTACGCATGTACTTATACTTAAATAATAACAATGGAATACAAAAATGAATATTCTGGGTCTGACACAAACATGTGTTACAGAAAATAAAGTATTGCACTTACAATGGATTCTATGGGACAAGGCGTTGCACATTCATAAATGCTAAATGCAATGAACTCCAATGAAATATTGCTTTGCCCCATTAAGGTAGTGTAACGTGCAAAAGAAAATCAGCATTGCTTTTCATAAATGCTTTTTTTAGTTTTCGTCAAAGCGCAGTGTGACAGGTTAGCCTTTACATCTACAGTACATGTGAAGTTTGTATCTTTATGCATTGTGGATACTACAGCCACGTGGAGAATCAGCCACAAGCAACACCCAAACCAACACCCATTCCCTCCCTGGTAAGACGGGGGGCGGGAGGCTCCAGGTCTGAAAGGAGTTTGAGAGGGAGCAGTCTGGAGCCAGCAGCCTGATGCTGGGGCTGATAGTGGGCTTGTCCCGTTGTCTGGCTTCAGCGTGGCTCCTCTCTCCTCAGCCGCCCGCCTCTCTGAACACAGTCCTGTTTACAGTGCTGCTTGACCTGGGTCAGCACCGATAACCATCGCTCCACTGACATAATGGGCAATCCGCATGGAAACCATTTTTGCTTTACGGGGAGGAATGCAATACGGAAGAGGGGAACCTAAGAGGAAGAGATTAAAGTTTGGAGGAAGTCTTTGAGAGAAGTGAGACTCTGTAGGGCCAAGACACACGCAAACGTTTCCGACTCTGATAGGAATGTGTGTTCACGATTTCCAATAGCGCAGATTTGCTACGTCCTCAGGGACTGTGAGAGTAAACAAAAACCAAATATAGCTAATCTAGATTCTACCTGTGTTTCAACAATTGTCTCATTTGTGACAAACATGCAACCCTATTTAATCTCCTAAACTATAAAAAGCGGCCTCAAAGTAATAAAAGTTCCTCTTTTTGGTATATATAAGCATAAAACTGGATTCAGCACATTAAATTATATAGCATAAATGTGAAGTGCCCAATGAAATTAACTTATAGGGTCTCATGGGTTTGGCTTCAGTTTATACGACCGCAAAGATAAGGGTGTGAGACCAAGAGAACGAACCAGAAAGAGCAATTGAGAAGAAGACAAAGGAGAAACAAATAGATCTAAATATAGACAGAAAGTGAGGGACCGAGATGCGGGCGGCAGAACAGAGTCGCTCCTGCTTGTGGTCTCACCCTCTGGTTATGAGAGTCTGGGTGGTCCACGCACACACACACACACACACAGGCCCTCAATTTCCCTCAGCTCTTAATTCGCTTGTCGTGGTTTTCTCCACAGGCCAGACTTTGGTTAGCCATCACCACTGCAATGCGTCACATAATGACAGCAATTTGTGGTCGCAAAGGGAGAAAACGAGAAAAGAAGACAGAAAGACATGAGCGTCTAACTCTTTTTGTGGAAGACAGAGCCACAAATATCTGAGAGTGAAGGGATGAGTGAATAGCGTGAATGAGGAATGGAGAAAAGCTATGTGGAAGGACAGACAGACCCCAGAACTGTCTCTGCGGCTTACTTTGACCATGCTTTTTGCACATGACTTCAAAATATATCCATGAGATTGCATATCACAACTGATGTGTGGATTCAAAATCTGTCAAAACTGTCCCAGAAAGTGGTTTGAGTTAAAATTACGAATTGAGATGAGGCTACTACCACACTATGTATAGTATTCCATAACTTAGAATCATTCTCTGTTTTGTTCAGGACTTAAGCCTCAGAATAGGCTGATACACATGTCACAATGTTCAGAGAAGACCAGAAATTGATTTGCACAGCAATACAATGCACAAATGTTGGCACCGTAAAATTCCCTTGTCTGTTAAGTCTTTAAAACAGAGTTTCTAAACTCTGGCCTTTGACATCCACTTTAACAGGCTACAGTATGACTATTTCTTTTTTTAGTTAAAGCAGGGGTGTCCAAACTTTGTCATGGATAGCTACTGTCCTGCATAGTTTAGCTCCAACTTGCCTCAACACACCTGCCTGGAAGTTTCTATTATGCCTAGTAAGACCTTGATTGGCTGGTTCAGGTAGGATTCACTGGGATTAACTCTGCTGGACAGTGGTCTTCCAGGAGCAAGATTGGACAGCCCTGAGGTAAAGAGAGGTCATAGTGGAGACAATAGGGAGAAATTGAAAATGTTGCAAGCCAGATTCAATTTGCATGAACACCATGGCTAGATATAGACGCTAACTGGTAGGGTACAGCTCCAACAGTATGCCCCAAAACAGACATATTCTTGTTGTTTAATTAATATCAAAGTTTGCATTGATCTTTATCTTGAACTTTACAATATTTGAAGCCTAGCTCTCCAAAAGTATGTCAATGCATTTTAAAGTTATGTTTCAGATGTAGTCCAGACTTCATTTTAGTCTACAAGTGACTTTTGTGCTGCAAAGAGAGTTAAGTAAATCACACATGTTTTCATTTTTATGATGCATTCAACATGTTCTACTCGTTGTTCATCCGGAACATCCAATAAAGCATTACAGGGCCCAATCTGCACTTTTGTTCAGTCTATTACAAACAAAAATTCTTTTTTGACATACTGTATACAAGTTTACACTAAACCATGCAGACCAGCTTCTAGGAGAGATGTAGAGAGTGACTTCAAACATGATGGAGACATGAAAGATTATCTAATTTACAATCTGCTGCTTGTAAAATATTGTCTTAAAAAGAAAAAAAATCACAAATTGTATCGCATTTAAAATATAATATGCAAACTTAACAATTACTACATTTATATATACTAAAATAACCCATCAACCACACTAACACCGAAGGAAGCAAATAATAATAAAAAAATATCCAACAACTCTCTACATGTTAAGACTGTTTGCCACCTCTTGAAAACTTCACTCTCTAATCAACTATCAAAGAGAGAACGTCTTTCAAAGCCTTTCAAAGCAGGAGTGCACTATTTAATGTGTTGCCTAGAGAGATGATTATTGCAATAAATTTCCTGTTGTCCCCAGTGGCGAGCAGCTGAGACAGCTGCAGGTCGGGCAGGGAAAACGCCCCTCTCCATCTATCCTTTTCACTGGCTGGAGCTCACCCTGTACCTGGAGGTCCCAATCCCAAATCTACAGAAGATGTACAAGATGGTTCGCCGGACTTCGCAAGACACTGGCCATGGGAAATAGTGCTTACAGATAAAGACTGTTCAATAGGCAAATTACAAAGTTTTTCCATTGACATTTGCTTTGAGTTTTGAGTTGGGAAACCTAATCTGCATGTCAAAGCCAATGGAACACTTTCAAAAAAATAATAATTCACATGGTGACCTCAACATAAGCTCTTACTCTTTTCATTTATTTTCATCAGATACAGTATGCTGAGCATCTTACGTTGTTCTCCAGTCTCAAAGCAGAACAACTGTCCATATTCAATGTGGCAAATCATCTGTAAATGCCTTTGATGTTCGCCAGCAGTTTGGCAAGTAAGAACATGCAGAGGTTTTAGTCATAAAGGATTGTACCTTTACATATGCCAATGTTCTTGCCTGCAATAGTGGTATTTTATTGGAAACTGATCACACGCGTTTATCAGAATTACCGATTGGTCAGTTCAACTTGAAAGTACACTAGCACTCAATCTTGTTTAACTTCTCGGCACACATTCAAACGGGCCTTTTCCATCCTTCCGGGAAATAACTCCCAGAGTTGTAATTTTCAGTTTATTACAAAATAATTGGCTTTGATTTGAGTTATTCCCCCACAGTCACTCCTAAAATGCACACCATGTTTTCTTTGGCACAACTCTACATAGCATAAAACAAACTTGTGATTTTCAAAGATCTTGTTTACAAGGTTCCTGATGTGTAGATTCCTCACAGTTTAAGGTCGCCACCTGCATTTCGGCATGTGCATGTGAGGTATGAGTGAAGTTGGCTGGATTACGATGCACTGGGCACAGAATGGATTTCTTTGGACCGCAGTTCTACTTCTTTCAGAGATGTTCAGCTGCAAGCGATGCGACTTCGGCACGTCACGCATACTTCATGGCTCCCTTCTTAAGCAACCATTCTCTCATCTTTTCCTGCTAGACACAACGCCCAGAATAAACTAGCCATCCATCAGAAATGCGCTAACTTGAGTTATCCACGAAAGACTAAGAAAGTGCCCCTCCAATTTACATTCCTAGATGATTTGAAAATTTCTGTCCAGTTACAGAATGTTTCCAGTTGCTGCACTAAAAACTTATGACGCAAATCTTCCTCTGGTATTGACAGGGAAGCAGGTTATGAGATTTCCCTTTCCTAGTTTGGCGAGGAAACCTTTTCAAATAAGCCTGATACATAGATAGTAACCAGGATTCAGTGAGTAATCTTTCCTGATGCAAGGCACAGCCCTAAATAGTTCAGATAAGGAAAATTCTCAGTTTAAAATTCCTGCTTTGAGCCGGCCTCGGTCTGGCCAGCGATGCTTCCTGGTCCACACATTGCAATCTTGGATGAGTTGTATATTCTCAATGCGGCGAATGTAAGCAAACTCATTAAAAAAGCATTAGGGGGGACTGTGTAATGCTGTAAGCTGTATGCATGTAAAGTAATCTATTTGGAAGGTTTCATTTGCTCCGTCATTTGAGTAGACGGCTTCTCACATGTGTGGATCCCAAGCATCTCTGGATGAGCAGTTAACCATTCCCGCTTTGGTGCGACTGGGCTTTTTTACGGTTAGGATCATGAATCTGAAATCTGAGCTTCTGTATAAACCATTTCCACTTAACAAACAGTATTCTGGGTATCTTCTTTCCCAGCCATTGTCCTCCCTTAAGGTTTCCAATGGTGTTTGAGGGGGTGAGAACATGTCACCTCAAAAGCAGAGTTTATAGCTTCTGTCAGATCCAAAGAGCCGATGGTGAAATGTGGCTAAAGACTTAACCACAGGTTAAGAGACCCCCACAGAGGTCTGTGATGGATTGTCAAGTTTGCCCAGGGGGTGATTTATGAACCTCTGCCATTGAAAAGGACAGAATCCACACTTAGCCATTGATTCAATTGTTATTCTTTCACCAGAACCCACAGGAAAATTTTATTGCTCAGTGGTTGCTCTTTCACAGACCAGGCGAATTCTCACTTAGGTTCACTTAAGAATCATCTTTGTCACAGATGTTTTTCTTATCATTCCTCTGGAGACAAATGAGACCATCATTCAATTAATTTCATATTATGATGTCTTATTTATAGTGGCAGATCTTGGTATTGTATATGCCATATCTGACATCAGTCTGAAAAACTTATAAAATGTTATGTTAAGAAAATGGGCTGGAAGGAAAGTCTCCAATTGATAATAGTTATTGTGACCAAGGTCTATTTATATGCAATCCTACATAATATTTAGGGGGTCCCACACAGGGTTTGCTCCTCAGGTTTGGTTTTTCTACAGCATGCAGAGTAGAAGCATTTGGGTCTTCTCCTTCAACTCTGGATCTATTTAAAGATGTTCTGGAGATGAGGCACTCTGCGGTAGGTCCACTGGTTTATTTATCCTGCATGGGCTCTGACTATTTTCGGGCTGACTTCACAGGGCACTAATTGCTCTCGTTTCACTGTTAGGTAACGGGAAGAGAAGGAAATGAACAATCACTCCCATGTTTGTTTGAGGGTGAGGTTGAGTCTGCGACTCTCTGTATGTGTACTAGCTTGTACACAAATGGAGTCGTGTGTTAATGACAAGACTTTCTACTTGGAGGGGGAAAAAAATGCACAGCCTGTTTTTTGTTTATTTGTTTTTCTTTCCATTCAGCCTTTTTATCCTGAATTTGAATTGAGGAACTGAGGAATTTATGAAAGAATGTGTTTTTTGTCCTCCACAAATTGCATAGGGAAGTTTAAAAAAGTCATGTATCATGAATGGTATTCGGTTCTGCAAGTAAGGTCATAGCACTCTCAGGTGTAAACATACCTCTGTCTGTCCTACAGCCCGGAGGGTATGTTGTACACCCTGACCCCTCTCACTCACTCACTACATTGCACATCAGTGTGGCAGATTCCTATGTCTGTTTGAATTGTCCAATGCTCTGAAAAGATCAAACTCCGTCCCGGGTGCCTTGTCCATGACCTGTCCTGACACACAAAGCAGGTAAACAGGCCACTGGGGTACCGTGAGCCGAGATCTACGGTCAGAGTCTAAGCCGTCTTCCCGCTTCTACCAGACATAATACATGACTTTCACCTTCTTCTCACTTTGGTCATGAACCCAAGGGGAAATTTTGCCCCAGCAAATATGCACATCTCTGTAAACTGTGGAAGTTTTTATTCTCTTTCTCTGAGGAACAGTCAGTGAGAATGCCAAATTTGTCCATGTGTTTCATATATTTGTTAAATTTCAAGTATTACTTCTTGGAGACTCTGGGTTTTGGTAATGGCCTGTTGATGGAGGGTCTACATACAGCAGTATAAATCCACTGAAGCACCTCAGCTGTGATGTTATTTCTGAGCTCTTTGCTCTACGTGAATCCCGCTGCGTTGCTTTGCAGTGGCACCGTAAGCATCAAAGCTGTGAGTGATTGTCCGTGCAGTTTGTCTGCTAGTACCCCCTGAGGGATCAGCCTACAAACTTACCACATTATAAAGTCAAAGTGTTCACCACTGCCAAGATGAAAAGACCATTATCACCCCGTTTCATTGAAGAGCTTAGGTGGTTAAACGCAGAGAACATTAGAGCCCTTGGAGCAGTTTAATGATGTAGGCTGCCAGAGTTGAATTCACTAGGATTCAGAAGTGCATAAACAATCCTGAAGATCTGAGCCCTGATCTCGAGAAGGCCTTCTTCTAAATTTTTTTTACCGTTTTTATTGACAGTATAGAGAGAGGACAGGAAATGATGCAACAAAGAGGTGGGAAAAAAGATCGTGAAATGATGTAAGCCCTATTCAAACTTCTCAGTATGAGCACCTTGTGTGCGTTAACTATGAGGTGCTAGGTAAAATTCAACTTACATTCAACCCTCTGGGGTCTGAGGTGATTTTGGGGTCCCTGAGATGTTTGGACATGCTCTGATATTTGTGGTTATTTCAGCT
>JAUMHE010000080.1:3416337-3428930 GCA_032359235.1 Enteromius mattozi
CTCTTGGGCAGCGGTTTTGGCGAACTGAGTTTGAATCTTGCGTTTCTTTCAAAAAAATAAAAAATGAATAAATAAATATATATATATATATATATATATATATATATATATACTGATGTGCATATTAAAGTGCAAAAAAGACTGAAAAAGATAAAAGAATTTGTTATTGTGTATATATATATTGTAAGACAAAACATAATTAAAATAGGGCTGCTGGGTTGATATTTTCAATAATAATCATTTAAGCACTTATTTCTAGGCAACCATACACCCCATAATTAAAATTTTAGCAATGTAAAATGTCAGAATGTGAAAAACTGGTCACAGATAGTTCACTACTGTAATTAATTTTTTTCTCATTTAATATCTGTATTTATTCATAAATATGTCAGTTAAATGGGCATTCTGTGTTGACTGAATGAAACTAATACTTGTCACATGATTATGTGACATAATTGATATGTGTATATAAAATTTGGTCCAGCTGTTTGTAATATTTGTTACACAGTGATTTAGGTGTTAACTCTTCCTGTTTGACCCTTAAAAAATAAATCACTGGCCAAAAGGGCCACAAATAGATTTATGGCCCTCAAATCAGATAACACAGCACACTTCAGAACTTGAAGGCATCTTTCACACACTCGCTCTGTTCTTGTTTCTGACTTTAAAAGGTTTCAAGGCCAAAGCACTGGAAGTTGAGGCGGGCCAGTAAGCGAAAACATGTGTCTGCAGCCCTCAGCTCGAGCTCAACATTAATTTGTGTTTGTGTAGAAAATTGCCCTGAGAGAGATGAAAATATATGGACCTTGGCTTCAGGGAATGGGCTGACAGCTTTGAGGTTTGAGCTGGTTGTATGACGATGTTTTAGCTGGTTGATGCTTGTGCTCATCTTCAGCTGAGCTAACCTGATGCTAACTGGTTTCAGTGCAGCTCTAGTTTTACACAGTTAATTAAATGTTGCCTTAAAGCACCCCTGCTTTTCTAATATATAAGAACCAACTGTTATATATGTAATTTAAAATATTTTTACTAGATTAAATGTGCTGCCTAAAACTATGAGCTTGCATATTTATTTCAAAAACTAAATATCGTCAACTATGGGACATTGTATGTGTTCTATAATGTGTTTTAATCAGTCTATCTGATCTACAAACATTAATTTGATATTAAAAGAGGTTGAAAGGTGAAAAAATTAAATTTGTCATCTTTTACTCAACCTCATGAAATGCAAAAAAGACATCTCATTTAAACTAGTGCTGTCAAATGTTTAATTGCATCCATAATAAAAGTTTTTGCTGAAGTTATATATGTGTGCATACTGTGTATGTTTATTATATATAAATGCAAACACATGCATGTGAATATTTAAGAAAAAAATGTATTAAATATTTTTAAATGTATTTATATATAATATGAATATAAATCTATAGATGCAAATATTTCAAAATATATACTGTATGTGTGTGCTTATATACAGTACACAAACAAAAACTTTTATTTTGATTAATCGCAATTAATTGTGATTGTGAACTAATTTAAACCATTTCTCTTCATTCAATGAAAGTCAGTGGGGCTCAATGTTGTTTTAGGCTGCCTTGACTTTATAGACAAAACAGTTAAAACATTCTTTAAAATATCTTTTTTGTGATCTGCCGAAGAAAGAAAGTCATAGAGGCTTGAAAGGGAGGTTTGAATGAAGTTTGTGTGAAGACTTCATTTCCAGGTTTTTTAGATCTTCCGTATCTACAAATATAAATCAATCAGCAGTCATTGTGTTTAGGAATGTGTATGCGAGTGTTATTCATGTTAGTGTACAAAACAGCACTCTCTAACTTTTCCTCGTCTCATGTACCTAACGTCCACTCCTGTTGAAACCAACAGAAACAAACAAAAATCAGTGCAAAAACAGACTCTCTTGGTGACAGACTTTTTCCGCGCCTCAGGGCACCTGTTGTCCCATATGGGCGATCGCTGCAGAGCAGGACAGGCATTTAATACTGGCAGAATGTCCAGCGCTGCTGCCTGCTTTCTCAGTAGCACGTTCACACAGCTCCCACTTGTGCTTTACTTTTTGCTCGATAAACTATTTTATGTAAATTTTATGTTTAGCAAACTATGCATAAAATGGTGATGACAGTATCTGCTTGTTATTCCCAGAGAAAATAAGCAGTAATAGAAGCATAATATTAATTGAATTGAGTAAGAATGCTTTTTGCAGAGATGACAGAACATTTTAATTGCTTATTTATAACTAAAGTGTAAAAGATCTCATGTGCACTAGAAAAGCAGTTCATGAAACACAAGCACTTGTTGCAATCTCAATAATTGCAAGACAAAACAATCCAAATATGGCGGCTGGGTTGATATTGTAAATAATGCTCATTTGTGTGGTTGCTATGCAACCATACATCCCACAATTAAAATTTCAGCAATGTGAAATATCAAAATAGGCCACAGACACTTAATGCATTTAATATTTGGTGAGTTTTCAGTGCAGGGATTAGTTTTAGCAGTTCAAAGTGGAATAGTAACGACAGGCCAGGGCATAAGCAAAAGAAATGAGACCGGAAAGCGGTTGCATGTTTTATACATGTCTAATGCAAACACTTTTTCTTCGTTTGACTAAAAGTTTGGCATAAAAAGGCGACCGATGAATGAGCACTTTGAGTAAATGGCGTCAGTCGAACAGAGCTTTCTTGCAGAACGGTCCCCGTCGTGCTTAAACACACACTTTGACATCTCAACAATGACATGCACATCAAAGCTCAGTCAATATTTACATCAATCTGCACTCCTCTGGTGCAGAAAGAAAGCGTTAGACGAGACATTGCATGTGAAAGACTGCTGGTCTGATTTGCACAGACTCAAATAAACTTTAAAATCAATAACTTTATGTGGTATACCTGGCAGAATCAGCGAGCAACAGCACTGGCTGGATTAGTCATTGAAAACTAGTGCGATTATGATATTAAAGTTTCATTAAAATCCTCATTATATTAAGGCTGCAGAGTTTAAGTACTAAATGCACACAAATGTTCAAATATGAAGTCATGCGATACATTGCACAACGCAATAAAAATCTCTATAACACTATCTGAATAAAAAAGAGATACAATCCTATGCACTTGCAACTGTCTAGAGACGCTGCTCAAGACGTTTCAATATGTTTGAAAGGTTGTGGTACATGTGTTTGCAATCCAATTCCCAACCATTAACTACGCTTCCTCCGAAGCCTGAAACACAACTCTCTCCAGTTATTGATTCACGTGAGCTGCACAACGTTTTATGAGCGAACATTTGAGTCCTCCTTTGCGTCATCATTCACAATCAGGGGACATATGGCATGCCTTAGCGATTAGCATGGACTTAAACCCAACAGGCTTCCAGCTGACATGGAGAAACCCAATACTGTATGGAGCGCCCCACTGCATCACTCTACACACACGTTCCCATCAGATACCACTGCACTGAGAACTGTCACAGGACACATGGGAAACAAGCACTGCTTTTCACGTTCAGTAACAAACAGAGCGCTCTGTACGGGTCGCTCACGCTGAAAGCGTCCCGTGTGAGTCAACGTGGTTTCACATATTTTGTATTACGGTCTTATTGGAGGTGCATGTCAGCACCGATCACATGCATGTCATACATCCTAAATGGGATCGGAAATTAAAGGTCACAGGTAAATAAACCCCATCTTATTTCATAATAATAAATTAAATAATAACGATCAGTTAAAATATGAGCATCAAACAGAAAAACACTTCTCATATGGTTCTAGTTGACATGAAGGTCATGCTCTCAATTAAACAATGGCATTTTAGCACAAATCCATCCATCCATCTTAGTAGAAACAGTTGAATCAGACAAATGCCAGGTAGCCCGACTTGCACTCATCCCCATAAACCACGAACAAACTACTCAATATAAATTAAAACACGCCACAGACTACACTAGATACAGGTGCACTTGAGCATAAATATGATTTATGAAGACCGAAATCTGTTTTGTGCAACCGCCGAGAGCATGAAACCACAAAAATTAATAACGTTGCATATGTTTGTAGCTCAGCAAATTCTAATAGTCAAACCTCTGAACAATCACTAATACTTGAGTGATACCAGGTCTGGGTCTTGAAGCAAAACCGGTTGAGAGTCTGTTATTAACCTAGAGCCTTTCATGTCTTCCAAACCCCTCATCCAGGCATAAAACAACAATCTTTCAGCGTCCTTTTAATGTAATCAAACCAAACATCCCTCAAGAACTATTCACAACCCTTTACTGTCTCAGCAAAGCGGGTGATGGAAGCAGGAGGGCGTACTCACAGGTAAGACGTCAAAGGGCTTAGGTCGGCTGGCACACTGGATAGTCCTTGTTCGGAGCAGTCCACGAGCAGTAGGATGCCATCCTCCTCACACTGGCACGCAGACGGGCACTGTTTCCCAGGCACGGAGGCAACCGGCGGCCCGTGAGAATGGCCACACGAGACGGCATGCAGGATCAGCAACACCACCAACATGACAATGACTCCAACTCCTGTCTTTCTGTATATCTGTCTGTCTCTCTGCAGTCTCACTCAGCTGTAGCTCTGTTTGTGTGGACGTGTCTGTCCGCTCTCAGCTCTCTGAAATGTTATCCTGAGCCTCGTCTCTGTAGATTTATTCTGTCACTTCAAACTCCCATGGGTGAATGAGTCAGTCAGGGGCTTACACAGGTCTTCTCTCTCTCTCTCGTCTCATCTCACTTAGGAGACATTCACCTATTGTAGTGGAAGCTTGCAGAGCTCCTCTAATTGGCCGGAGCTTTTGGAGGGCGGAGCCGGCCGGCACAGCACTCCTCCTACTTTGTCTCGCGCGCTCTTTCTGCCTCGGGCTGCTGGAGAGGATGGTTGGAAGAAAGCAGGAGAGCCGAACTCTTAGAGGGGGACTGTATGCTGTATGCGGAGATCTCATATTCACTATACCTTCCCGTCATACCTTTAGAGCTACCACATTCCTTCCCTCTTCTACAACTTCTGCAATTCAGGCTTTCGTGGAAAGCAACACAAATTTAGCTGTCAAGCACCGCCAACCGCTTCTCCTGCCATTGCTCCGTATAAATCAGACGTGAATGTCATTGCGCTCCATTTCTCTCGCTTTCAACGCTTACATGGTGTTTTATAACCCCAACAACAATAATTGAGTTAAGCTGCGGGTTCCGCTCAACACCATGCTCAGCCAAACAAACTACAGATTTACTACTTTGCTGTCCTAGCTTGTACAGCGGGGTGTCTCTTTACCACAAGAGGCATGAATATACAGAGCGAGAGACATTCTCATGGCTTGTTCGGTGGGTCTCGCTTTAGCTAGCGGAAGGTACAATGATGAATTGCATTGTTTCTTCAATTGGAAAAGTGGACAATGGAATTTTCCGGTTCACTAGGTGATAAATACTATTTGTTTATGTCTCAGAGGATCATGGGAAGTCCTGATCGAGTGTCATCAAGGGTCCTAACAGTGGCAGCAGATACATTTTACCTAAACATTTCAGAAAAACACTATAGAGATGTACCACAACACATAAGCTTTCAGGAAATATCCAGGATATTTCCAAAAGCTGTGGAAGTTTTCCTCCAAGATGTGACTCCAAATGTCTGTAAAACTCTTTAAGTTCTTTCACCGTGGCTGCATTGTTCAACAGGACAAAATGTGAATTGTAAAAGGATACACTATTTGTGTTATTGTGATCATCTTCTACTATGTTGGCATTGGTTTCTGGAAAAATTCCCGTTGTGGATCTTGCGTAGTATAGTGCCCAAAGCACTATCTTCTCTCTTGTTCTGCTTCATTCGATTATTTTTAGGCTTGTTTTTGTTATGTTCATGGGGGGTCTTGATTGTTAGCGTGACACATTTCCTTTTGTGAAACTGTGGCCAGTTTCTGAGAATCAAATAACATTAGTTTGAGTGCTTCAGTTGTTTTGCATTAATCTTAGTCATCCCATCTGTTTCAAAATCTCTTTCTAGTAGTTGATGCTTTTTATGCTTTCAACATTGCAGTCCAGCATGAAGATCTCCAGCGCTGCTCATTCATCTGATTTAGAATCATTCACAATGGGCTCAAATGAATTCCATTAATTCATTAAAATTCCTCAGCTGAGCCCATTTTCTGTGGAGCCTTTGTTGCATTCCCACAAAAAGAAAATGAACTGTAGTCATTGCTGCACATTATCTCTGCATTATACACACACACCAGCAAATCGGTCGACCTTTCACACACCAAACACCATCCCCGTCAACCATTCTCATGCAAACACTCATTGCGGTAATTGCTTTGCCTGAGGACAGCCTCAATATAGATCCACAAACATGCAATACTCCCTCTCTCTGAGGTTTAGTTTGTGTCAGTTCAGTTTCCATTCGTGTCATGCAAGAAGTAATGAAAGGTAAGAGATGCTGAATAAGAAAGATTAAATAAATAAAACATGAGGATTGCCTGTACCCAGAGGAACAATTAATTGTTTAAAGGATGCTCTGTCATAGCTCAGAAGACTTAACAGAGCTCTCATTCATGAATGTTTTCTCCCTAATATTTCTTTCAGTAGAAGTAAAAATAAATATGCTATAAAATTAACGTGAGCTCATGTTGTTAGGTCACGAGGAAGCTGATGAGAAATGTGTGAGTTTTAATATTGAAACTTAAAAACTTTAGCAAAACTGGTCTCTTTTTTTTTTGAAAGCATAATTTTTTGTTTCAATTTTCTCTCTTTAATCTCATTTCTCTCTCATACAAACAAGTGCAATATTAATAATATTATATTTGTTCTCTAATTTTTATTTGAGCTATATCTGTAAACAAACCCTTTTTTGTAACGATTCTGTAACAATTTATAAATTAATATTTGTTAATATTAATATTAGTTTTACAGTAAAAATATCTAAACAGCTTTTTCACAAGAGACATGAAAAAGAATGGCAAAACATATCAGGACTTACATATCTTGCAATAATATTACATTTTTAATTTATGTTAAAATTATCTTTTATATTCATCCATACCATTTTTAAGAATAGCGTAAACCCCAAAGCATTTTGTTATATTTACACTTAAATTATTAAAAAACTTTTTTAAAAAGAATATTCTGTTTTACCAGTTAACTAAATGCATTATTTAGATCTAAAAATACAATATTTAGATCATTTGACTGGAAAACTAGCTAAAGAATATACTAAGGCAACATTTTTGCAGTGCTTTGTGACAGTGAGGTTTGTGTTTTTCTGCACAGCATGAATGAAATCTTTCACTATTTCCCCTGAAGAGCAAAACAGAAAGAACAAGCAATTCTGAAAAGCTCAGACGCTGAAAAGCAGGGATTTGTGAACAATGTGCCGGCAGTAAAGGAGAAGTTGAAAGTTAGACGTGCTGTCACCAAACACAGCTCTGCAAACAGTTCCCACCTCTGGGCACCTGCTCGCTGAGTCGGAGGCCAAAACAGGGTTGGGTTACCTATACGGCTGGAGCTACAGGGACCGCTGGAAGATTTGCTCCGTTCCCTGCCCCTGAAGATCAAAGGCCTACACTCCCCACTCAATCTCATATCCACCCACACACACACACACACACACACACGCACACACTCTATCCAAGCATCGGCAATCTTTTAAGACACAAAAGGGAAGCAGTTACCTGGCTCTCACCTGTCTGAATCTGCCACAGGTTATTCGAGCTCCGTCAAGCACGGAAGTCCATTCAGCGGCTGCCTGATGAGAGGGAGAAACTGGAGACCTGGTTCTACCCACTTACCGAGGCTGGGAACAGACAATTACGGGTAAACGCAGTCATATCTGGCTGCTATGACCACCTGCTTAGTTCACTTGAGGGAACGTCTTAGAATAAAAGCAAACAGCTAGCAAAACAGCTCTCAGTTTCTATATTTCTAAACCTGAACTTTGCTCCAAATGTTGTACGTATCTGTAGCATTGTATAAAAGGGCTTTTAATAGGCTTACTTCTGAAGTAAAATATATAAGTAATACTTAGGATTTCTGGACAATATTTCACAGTAATATTAGCTAATACAATACTAGGGTGTTGCTGGATGGATTTTTTTTGTCATTACAAATGTGTTATTGTTGTTATTACGTGTGGTGATATTTACCTCACTGCCCTGCTGAAAAAAACAGCATATGCTGGTTAGGTATGTTTTGAAGCTGGGATGCTGGTTTAAGCGGGTCTTTTGCTGGTTTATGCTGGTTCTCTGCTGAACACAACCAGCTAAGGACCAGCTTAAACTAGCTCAAACCAGCATCCCAGCTTCAAAACATACCTAACCAGCATATGCTGTTTTTTTAACAAGACGGTCAGTGAGAAAGCCTGGGTTAAAGCCCCAGAAATTAAATAGGCCTATACCAAATGGAAAACAGCTTGAACATAACATACCACTAATCAATTATTTGTGTTAAAGTTTTTATTAATGAAGTAATATCACACAAACTGTAACCTATAACTCCGATTAGCAAGCATGATTCTTTTGAACAACAGCTAGCCTAAAAAAAAAAATAATAATAATAATATTGAGTAGCATTTTAGTTACTGATTATATTAGGTTACTCAACATTTGTCTACATAGCCTACATGAAAGCGGTTCCACAGTCAAAGCAGAATCTTGTGCTTCTTTGAGCATTAGACACAGCCTTCTGAATGATTCAGTTACTCGCTTGAAACAGTCAGTTATCGCCACCTACTGGGGTAAAGATGCAGTAATTTGCAGAAAATCCCCACATTTAATGTCCATCCAACATTTGGAGCAACAGAAACGTGATGTTAATCTGTTTTGGAAGGCCTCTTTGCATAGTACATGAATTTAACTCCGGTATAGCTAACAGTACTCGACTAAATTGTCTTTTGCACAAGAAACCCACTGCAGCCATTCAAATTCTATCCACCATAGTTTTAACGTAAAAACGCGGGCATGGTCATTTTCAATTTGGATGTACAAGCCTTCCGGTGCAGCCGATTTCAGCTGTAAAACAAAAAAAAGGTAATTAAAAAGTCCTTAATGCCACATCTAAATGTTATTTTAGTGAATAATTAAAACTTTTTTTGTTTGGTCGTGAAGATAGTCTTCCTGTTCATTACAACACTTTGTACTGTATCTCTGTCAAAGTCTGAATCTCGCACATTGACAGGAAATACATTATTGTTGACAAATAAGTGAATAGCCAAAGCGGTTACTTGTAATCTTGTAGAAATGGCTCTAGTCCATCCTGCTGTACATGGTAATTTATGAATTTCTTAGAATTTTTTTTTGACCTGTTTTATTGTCCACCAATGAAAAAAGAAACAAGCTGCTAAAAATGTATGAAGTTTTAGTTTAGGTTTTATTTTCAACACTTTTATCTTTTTCTTTCTTACTTTTGAAATGCTGTTACCTCAAGACATTTACCTGTGAACCTGCAGAAGAGTTCATGTCCCAGAATGTTTACCCCAAAGACGCCAAGCTGAATTCGTGTTGGCTCACTCATGAGAATCACGTTGACAGTATAAAATACAGTCGGCTAGTATACATGATAACACATTCACGAGTCGGAGCCTGCCAGGGAGAACAGAGGAAAGAAAAGGATCTTATTTTGGATTCTATTTTAAGTCTTGCCATTGGCAGTCCAATTATAGAAGTAAAGGTAAGAAGGGGGCATGAATTAAATAGCAATAAATAAGGATGATAAATTATCGATTGTCTCAAATTTGATTGCTTCAATTATTTCCAGGCAAAGACTTGCACGTGTTACTTTGGGACAAGTCAGACTGGTTATAGGGTTAGAATCTAAACTCTTTCAATGACTTTGCATCACATTCAAAGTGTGCAAGTAAATACTAGGAAATCACTTGATTCAAGATTGGTTTTTGCAGGAATAATTCAAACGTATGTAGTAAGGCCTACTTTGTGATGTAAGTCAAACTGAAAAGCTGCAGTTAGAATGTGCACAGAAGCAAATAAGAGACAGCTAAGTAGTCTTAAGAGGAAGCTGAGCGCTTATTTTGTCTTTTTTAGAGTGTTTTACCATGTATAGGCAGCATAACTGGTATTGCGTTGTTCACTTTGAGTTTGATTAAAAAATAAGTTGATAAATGAACAGTACTCACAACATAATGAGATCATGTGGCAAAACGTGAAGGTTCTTTATTGGCATTGGCACTAAAATAAAATAAATTGATAATTGTGAGAAGGTTCTTGCTGCTTCTATTGCATCGCTAAACCTTTCAGATACTTTTATAGAGACAAAATACTGTGAAATATACAGTAATCTAGTATTCCATACAGTCTTTATAGCATAGATATTTCGGTGATGGAAATTTAGCATATAACAGTTATCAGTTTACAACAGCAGAATAGAAAGAGAGGACTGAGATGAGATGGCACTTGTTAAGCTGTGTTTGGATTCATGCAACAGATATATACACCAACAGAGGGAGAGAGAGAGAGAGACAAAAACACAGGTACAGCAAGTGATGATTGTATCTGGCATGCAAGCTGCGATTACAGCTCAGGTGGAATGTTAACATTGCCCGATAATATTTTACTGTCTCCATTTGAGTTCAGCCAACCAGAACCAGAGAAAAATGATTGACCTGAAAAGCAGGAGGTGTTTGGGTCCATAAAGGCATGTGTGAGAAGGAGGGACCTCTTCATCTTAGTCAACAACAACAAGACTAATCACGACATAGAAAACATTTGTTAAATTTATTGCTATATATTGATATGTACGTTTTTAGGTTCCTAGCAGATAAAAACTCTTCTTTCATTCCTTTTCTTTCTCTTATTCAGTGATGACAAACCAATTATACTTTGGTCCTTTAAATGCATTTCTTCCATAAGTGCTTTAGTAATGAACACGTAGCATCACTGATGTGATGTTATTTTGTTTATATAAAGCTATTGGTTCGGTAATATCACAGCTCTCCTGTTGTTTGTACAGTCTCGCATACTTTTTAATCCAAATTAATATCCTAGAGCGCCTCCTAGAGCATAAGGTTAAGCATGACACTGAGGGGCATGTCCTGGAGATAAATAGATTTTCTTGATCAATTAACTTATATTAACTAAATTAAATGTACTGTTATTTGGTGTCCATCCTTTGGGTTTTGAGCAGCATTTGCCCTCTTGCACAGTTAGGTCTCTTGAAGCATCTTCGAGACCAACAACAGTTCTTCTGGATTTAGTCGGTCTCAGGTTGTTCTGTTTCTGGATGGTGATCAGAACAGATCTCTTTGTGGAGCACTGCTGTTGTCAGACAAAAATCTCACTGGATTATTACAATTAATGGCAAAATTGGACAAGTAAACTTATATTTCCTACTGACACACTACAGCAAAAGATAAGAAATAGAACCATTGAAAATACTAGTGTTCTGTATGTATACCGTGCCCTCCACAAGAATTGGGACAGTAAAGACAAAATCACTTTACTGTGTTGTCAAGACGTCTGTAAATATATTTAAAATATGAATCTGAGACTAGCCTCTGTTCAAAGTCTCCTACAGACGGTAGATTGTCAGAGCATCACCATAGCTTTCTGGAGGTTCACTCTTAAAAATAAAGGTGGCAGAAGAACCTTTTTAGTCTAAATGGGTCCATAAAGAACCTTTAAGATATGAAGAACCTTTCTGTTTCACAAAATCTTCTTTGTGGTGAAAGAAGGTTCTTCAGATTATTAAAAGGTAAGGAAGAGATAGTTATTTAAGGAACCTTGAATGGTTCTTTTTGGAACCAAAAAATGGTTCTTCTATGGCATCACTGCTTAGCACCTTTGTTTTTAAGAATGTTGTTGGTGATTTTACAGACAAGGATTCTTTTTTATAGTTTTTATGATTTGTCTGTCATCAACTCTTGTTGTTTTTCTGGTTACCATTTACTTCAACACTGAAAAACAAAACAATTATTGAATTTACCCATTTTTTTAAAGGCAATCCATTTATTTTATCTAAACAATTTAAGTTGACAATATTTCAACCTTTTTGTGATAAACTGTAATACCATAGTTTTTCCCACTTCACATTATTTCCATTATCGTTTTTTGTGTTTGCTTCCAAAATATGAAGTTTCTTGGGGAAACGCCAACCTTTTGTGAAAAATAGATGCAAAAATAGATAGATGAGAAATAGATGCAAAGGTGACCGAGACTGTGAGTCTCTGAATAGTAGCCTATTTTCTTACATCCTAACATATCATTTAGTTTGTTACAGTAAAGGAAGAAAGCAACCTGAAGGTCACTTAATCATGGACATCTTGCAATCTTTGTCAGGTCAGGTTAGAAACCATGTTATTTGTGTCTTTCACATTATAGGGCATGAGCAGATAGATTCAGTGTTTGTTGTCTGTGGCTCCCTCTTGTGGCAGAAAAAAATGGAGTAGTGTGATGGACTTGATAACATGTCGGTCTCAGCCACAGAGATGTGTAATTCCATTATTATTCCCATTCATCTCAAGAGTACATCTACTTAACACATAACATGTCACAACTTACTACTAGAACATACACCACCGTTCAAAAATTTGGGGTCAGTAAGATATTTAATGGTTTTTAAAGATGTTTCTTCTGCTCATCAAGGCTGCATTT
>JAUMHE010000080.1:3441286-3453188 GCA_032359235.1 Enteromius mattozi
ACGATTCACGTGAATGACCCAATTGACAATGAAAACGGCGATTGTCGCCGAAAAGCGACAAGTTTGCAGGTATGTAATGTTCACAACAAAGATTCTATTAATGTGGTTTATTAATCTGAGAGAACCTTGACAGAACATTGGCCAGGGTTCAGAGAACGTTAGCTGTTTACATGGGACCCTCCTCGTAGTTAACTATTATCAATATGAAGCCTGTCCCATTTGTTCTTTTTAATGCATGTAGTACAAATAAAGTAAAATAAAATATGAGTATGATAAGAATCTGCTCTCTCGTGACTCTGAAAACTACACCTGCAGCTACCTCTCTCTTCTTTTTTTTTTTTTTTTTTGTCTCTTAGCATCACTAATCGGCAGCAGGTGCAAGAAGACACAACTGCCAGATATTCTCTGAGCCAGGGGTTTTCCAAACGAGCTCTTCTGGTTTACAGCTTTCCCTTGTAAAACCAGTTGCGTCATTGTTGGTATTATTGTTTACGTCTCATTTTTCTTGGCTCGTCTTTAAGAAGGGGTTAAAAAGGCGTCTGTTTGTAATGTCCAATTCAATACATTGACATTCCAAAAATCCAGTTTTACACCTCAGCGGTTACTAAGAGTCAAAACAAAGACAAAACTTGGCAAACATTTATGCATAAGTGACGCAATCCAAGCATTGCTTATAACCAGAGGCTATGCTTCTGATGGCAGCTACTGTATCGAAATCTTCAAGTCGGCATAATCAGCGTCACTTCAGATAACAATAATGAAAATGAAACAATCTGGAAATTCACACAGTAAATTCCTATTTGGGGTTCACATTCGGACAGATATTACGCTGGCTCTGCCTTTGTCCTGTACACAAAAACTGATTCAGAACAAATATGCCCACAAACGAGTAAATTGTTGTGGGATTCTCACAGGAGAAGTGTTGTAAAGGGATTTCAGATGCCTGTTTGCAGAGTAAACACTCGCTCGGGACAGTTTGATAACTCAGTGGAGGTTAGGCTAAACTGAGTGGTTAGTTTGTTCATAAAAACCACCATATTCCAGATGGTGGACTTTATCTGACAAGGCAAAGCCAGAGAGCCAGATGTATTTTCCCAGCTGTCGCTGAAGTCAGCGATTTCATTACTAATCACTTCTCACGAATAACAGTTCAAGACCATGTCATTGTATCGCCTGTGATTTCATAAAACCCAGCACAGAAAATCCGTTGGCATATTCGCAGATCCCATTAAAATTAATGGCCAAAGAGGTGGGAGTTGTTTGATAAAACCACGCCCACCTAGCGTGACAGTGGTGACAGCCACGGCAATCCACCTGTCACTCAAGTCACTCCACCTGTCCTTAATTATACAGAAATGTAAGGCTTAATATAATTTAAAAGGATGAGTTCTAAAAAAAAATCACCCCCCTCACAGTTGTCATGAAGGGCAACATTAGCTATATAGACCAAAATCATTTTTTGAACCAGGCTGTAAACATGTTTTTTTCTGCTGTAAAGTTTAACATGGGGAGTCTATGGGATTGACATTTTGTGGCCAGTCAATGAATTGCAGTTTTAGTCACTTCCGTGTTGGCTTCACAATAGAGTGCGGGAGGTTGCCGCTTGGTTTTGCCACAGTTTCAAAGAGAAATGTCCACTGAGTGGCGCTAAAAAACACAGGTTCAGTGCGTGAACCCTGGTACTTTTTATTATGTTGATATAGGTACATATTGCTGTGTTTTCATTACGCTAACTGTTGTTAAAAATTAATGCTGTATCATATTTGAAATACGCCCTACAACAAATCCAACCCTAAACCTACCTGATAGTGTTAACCAATGCAAAATTAATATAAAAAGGCATTTGTCATTTCAACTTCATTTTACACAGATTTGAACTGTTGTGATATGTACCCAGGTACGTTTATGCCATGAGACCAGGTAGGAAGAGACATAAGTTTTCTATTCTTTTTTCAAGATCATTTTATTTAGTAATATCTCACTGTGAGAAATATCTCACTATTTACTGATGCAGCCACATCATGCTCTATCACCATTATAAGTTTGGTAAATGTTTTGCCACAGGACAGTTAAGTTTCTGTCATCTTTTCAGGAATTGAAAATTAAAAATAACAAATCTTAAGCAACAGTGTGAAAGTGAAACAGACACAATACTGATAAAAACTTATCGGTACACTCTCTGAGATAAAGGTACAAAAGCTGTCACTGGGGTAGTACCTTTTTTTTAGGCACTTTTATACCTATTAGATTCAAATACGTACACTTTAAGTACTAATATGTACCTTTAAGGTACCAAAATGAACTCTTTAGGTACAAACATGTAGCTTTTAAAAGGTACCACCCCAGTGACAGCTTTTGTACCTTTATTTCTAAGAGTGTACAATATGCGTCATATGACTAAGCATGCTTCCTCATTTTCAAATACATGTGTTTTCGCAATCCACACTATACAACACAAAAACTTGTTTCAAAAATACAGCCTTCGGGACAGCATTTTCAAAAAGCTTAATTTTTACAGGACAAAACGCCATATTGATACAGATGGAAGGCCAAAACTGGCAGAACAAGATGCATTTTTAAATATGTATACACTGTCTACAGTGTTTCTTTTTCTTCCTTTTTTGAAAAATGACTGTGATGATTTTAAAGTGTTGTTCATTTGTTTACACCAATCATGATATCATCTTTCACATCATTTTTTTTTCTGAGAAGGTATTTTGTCCATACAATGAAAAGTCAAAGTCAAATTCAAAGTGCAGTTTTAGTCCATAAATAGGTCCAACTTGTGATATGTAATGTGGTGATAAGATTTTAAAATTAATGTGATAGATAGTTATGTTTATATTTGTAACTTTCAGGACCTATGATAGGCATTTTAATATATCGAAATGAATACTTTGTATAAAAGAGATTTTAAACACTGTAAAAAGCTGCATTCCATAGAAATGTTGGTATAAATTAATGAGTTTAAACAATGTAAACTGAAATTGTCAATATTTCATTTAAAACCTTAATGCTACCATTTTTTTGTTCAGTGTAATATATCTACATGATTATTTTCTGCTGTGTTAATGACTTGTTTGCAATAAATCTCATATTCTTGTAGTCCTTCGGTTGTTCCTGGACTTTAAATTCACTGTGGCCTTGAAATTGTTTTCTTTTTGACATTTATTACCTCATTGCTAAATTAAAGGTTGAACCAACAATTGACTGTCAAGTTTTACAGGCTTTTTAATTTATCTTCTACACTAAGACATGCTTTTAAATCATACAGCTTGCCAATGCTGTTTACAAAGGGTTTGGTGGCCAGGAATATTTTTATTGCTGATGAAATCACTTTTGGAAACAGTAATTAGGGACTCAAGGCAGATCAGGGGGGGAAATGTGTCTGATTAAAGAGAATCAGGGTTTACCAGAACGTGGTTTGTAAGTGTGAGTTTGCATCAGGCCTAAAGCTGTTCCTCATTTCACTTTCCAGTCCTCTTCTGCGTTCCTCTAAGGTGTACATTCCTGCTATGCTATGTTTTGGATAGGTACTTCCCCGTTTCTAAGCAACGCAGTAACACAATTTATGTCACTAAAGTGTTACTCCACAATCTGACTGCCTCATGTGCTCAGCATGCAGTTTTTCATGTTTTATCAGGTACATCCTGTATGTCATAAAATATGTAATACTTGCTGCCAAAGAACATTATCTTTCAGTCAAATGGACGTTATCATGAGATTTAATTAAAAGATAGGATGTTGTTGAAATTTTCATTTTGAGGTTGAATTCTTTTAATGCACTGTAAAGTATATATCGAAAGGACTTTTAAGAGAGAGAGAAGGGGGAATAAGATCAGGATCTGATAGTGGACTCACATCTATAATTAAAGTAAATTCAAGTCAAACACTTCACTCTTTAAATCTATGTACTGTACAAGTACAACAGAATTTTTGTGCACCTAAAAGACATTACATAAAATAAAATCAAAATATAATGTGACAGACAGATAGACAGATACAGTAGATAGATAACCTTAAACAAGATATTGTATAAACTAGTATGCACGTGATGATATGACATTAGATCTCGAGATTTACTGACCACAGAACAGAAAGATGATGATTCACATGCAACAACAAAACTGTTCATGACATTTTATTTTTACAAAAATTAACATGTAATATCACATAGTACTAGTTTTCATGTAGTTAATCCAGAATCATGTCAACAACAGGATTTCATTTCCAGCAATATTTCTGGATCTGGATCTGTGTGATACATAAATTATCTCAATGACTGCTGTGGCAGTTATGAGTAAAATCCCAGTTTTTAGGACACAAAGTCACAGAGCAGACCACATGCCCAGAAGGCTCTGACACAGACAGAGCAAAGGGGAGTGATCGTCAGACTCGCCCATACCGTTAAACCCAGATGAATGTTTGATTAATAGAGATTTGCATTTGGTTGATGGAAGGTTGGCTCAACGTTATGAGTATTCCAGGAGGAGGTGGGCAAAAGCAGCGAGAGAGACAGTTGGAGAGTATAAAAGCATCAGATCAGACAACAGGTGCACTTTACAGGTGATGTACGGCTCCACCCTCTCTCCCAGTCACAGTCTTTTTCACTTTTCTGGCGTAATACAACGAGTCGTCTTATTCACTGGAAGTGCACTGAGGTAACTAAACAGTCATACATCTATAATATCGTTCAGACTTCTGCTTTTTTGTTGTTTTGTATTTTATTTTTACAGGAGTTTTTGTCTGTTTATCTTAACTCTTTCAGTTTCATTGCTTGAGCTGTAAATATGTTTCATGATGTGATCAAACTGCATTCTAACAGCATTCCGTTCAGTTCTGTTCAGTCATGCAGTGTCACTTATTTTACTTTTTTCTGTTTTCAGATGTTGGCAACTCTTGAAAACGTGAGTATTATTTATTTATTTAGATTGACTACAGGAGAAACGATTAGAAAAGCATTGGGAAAAATGCATGACAGGTTGACAGATGATTTATTATATATATATATATATAAACAGCTTTGTGATATATTTAAGCTTCAAACAAGTAAATGGATTGTATATCACACTCTTGGCCAATCATATTAGTAGATTCTCAATTGTTCGTTTATACTAAGTGTACTGGAAATTATATTACCTTAATAAGCAGATGGAATAGTCATTATGTACATGTCATATTTGATCAACAAATATGCAGATTTTCTTCATTCATGTAAAGTGGTACATAAAAATGACTCTTAAATGTTTGAAGAACATTGTTTTGTATGAAAAGTATGCTGGTGTTGAAATAAAATAAATGGTACTTAATGACATTTTGTTGTTCAGTGCAATGACATTCAGACATTAGGTGTTGAAGTGTTTCTTCAAAATACTGTACAGAGTGTATATGCAGTGTACACAATAATGTCAAAACAAAGGCCAAATATCACCACAATGCAAATATTTCTGTTGGTGCAAATAAAAAACAAATTTTACTGAGGGCAGGAAGAATGTACTACTGTTGCAATTTCCTTCCTGTTAAACAGCTGTTATCCATGAGTCATAACATTATAATTCTTTAAGTAATATATAATATTTAGATTCCAACAAATCTAGTAAAAGGAATGAAAATGCTTGTGTAATGCAATGTATAAACTGCATCTGATTCAGTGTTTGCTAACATGCATTCACTTACTTACAGATACAATACTTCCACGATCTGGACCCTAGAGAGCCGTCGTCTGGAAACCTGGACCTCGACATGATAGAGGAGTACCTGCAGGAGCACTCGGTGGAGGTGATGTCAGCACCAGGTGTGCAGAGGAGAAATCAAGAGGAACACAGTATGGCAGGTGAGTGACTGCTAATCAACCAAGCACTAGAACTAAAACATGCAAGAGACCACTGAGGGAAGGGTCACTTCTCTTTTTGTGAATTGAATCGAAGTGCATTTTCGGTTTTGTAAGGTCAGTGATTTCCTCTTTGACAAAGCTTCTTTATTTGTGTGAAATCCATGGGTGATAAAAGTTTAGTTTAGTAAGGAGAAACTGTAAAAACGTTGGAAATTTAGTACTAAAAAGTACTCACTTGTGACAATGTGTAATCAAAAAAATTTGTTCAAACACAGTCACACAGTGTTTAAAATGGCTTACCTTCCCCACAACTGCCATTGGTCAGTTGAACTGATCACCCTGCCCCCAAATTCACACTATTGTTTGAGCTGTTGCTATGGCAGGCTGGTCGGATGCTCAAACAAACAGCAATGATTTAAAAAAATAAGAATTTTTTAGACTGTTTAATTGAACTACACATGCAATGCATACAGTAGGAGAATGTGTTTTAACATCAGAAACAATAATTGGGAAACCATAAATATCTTTTTAGAGCCTCTGTTGATTCTAGTGAGCAGCATATGTGTTAATAATGAGTGATGTGTTTCTATAGAGAACAGCTGGCCTGGACATTATACATATGAATGGCATTATGGTGGAGTACCAGGAACAGATGAGACACATGAACAACAACAGCCTCATCAGCAGCAGCAGCAGCAGACATGGCCCTGTCAGTCCAGTCACAACGAGTGGGTAGGTCTATACAGTGAATGCTGTAATATTCCAGTCAAGCCTGCATGCAGTTTTGTAAGCGAAGAATGACGTGTTCATGGTTGTTATTAATATTAGTCAATCTATCTATGCTTTAGGGACACTTCCAGTATGACAGAAACCAGTACAGTGATTCAGATTCACTGTCCACAAGTTCTGGTTGCCAAGAATTCCCACCATCTCCGACCTCTGACATGAAGGGTCAGATTGTGTATGACTCCCTGAGTCTAGCACCGCTTTCAGGTAAGACACTGTACTGCTAGTCTATCATTCAACCTGCTACTTTTTGGCTTTGGGAAAGTTATATAAGTGAATCGGTAAATAGTTGTCATCTTTTACTCAGCTTCATGTCATTTTAAACCTGTGTGACTTTCTATCTGTTGTGGAGCACACAAAAAAGGAAAATGTTTGGACTGCTTTTGTTAATTCATTGAAAGTCAATGGGGTCCAAAACAAGACCGGTTCAGTTAAAATAGACAAAAACATAAAGCGAGATCAGTTGCATAAACTGCTTTGACTAGTCTTAAAACTAGTCGAGGGGTAATCAGTACTACATTACAGATTTAAATTAGTCCAATCTACCTTTTTATGCTAAAAAAAGAGAACAGGAACCAAAATTAGATGGCTAACTTGTAAAACTAGTTATGCAACTAACCACAGAATACTGTATGTCAGATTTAGTGGGTAGATTTATTAAGTATTGAATTTTGTATTGTTTATTTTTCCAACATGTCACCCAACTTGTAGTTTTATTTCCTTACAGTCAAGTGATTCATAGGCTTTGGTTCAGTTGATTAAACAATATCCCGTTTGGAATTTGTTGGACACTGGACATCACTATATAGGCTATTTTTAATCTGGCATTTGAAAGACCATAATAGGTTTTGATAACAGACTGCATTCATTGTGCAGAGAACAATGGATAGACGGCAAATATTCAGTTTTCACTAAAATACATTTGACATTTGCAATGTTGTTTCTCAGGTAAAAGGAAAGAGCGTCTGTTTCAGTTCCTGTACGAGATGCTGCAGACACCAGACATGCGGAGCTGCATTTGGTGGGTTCAGTCCGCTAATGGTACGTTCCAGTTCTCGTCCCAGAACAAAGAAAAGCTGGCTGAGATGTGGGGCAGACGCAAAGGCAATCGGAAAACCATGACGTACCAGAAAATGGCCCGTGCCCTACGAAACTATTCGCGAACGGGAGAGATCTGCAAAGTGAAGCGTAAACTCACCTATCAGTTCACTGAGAGAACACTGAGAGGCCTTCAGAACAACTCGCAAAGATTCATGGGTAGTTAATGTGGCTCGTCCAACAAGAATTTCTCCTAACTGGGAAAGTGTAAACAAATACTGAGTATTTTACAGAAAATGGTTTTGCCTTTTTAATGTTCATAATGTAATGTGGGCATAAAACACTGATTTTCTAATATTATTTGGCTTAATTGAGGCTCAGTGGAACTTGAGAATTGTATGTACAATAACATGGAATAACATGAAATTCTAAGAAGTTGATGGTGACCTTTGAATTATATAAATCTGAGGATTGTTAACCATTACACTACGTTATATGTAGTTATGAATCCGTTTTGCTTGATATTATTGCGATAAAATATTTGCCCATTTTTGTGCTCATTTCAATGGCTTTGTAACAACATTAAAATGTTGACATCTGATGTGCCTGAATAAATTAATTTTAACATGCAAAGTTGTATTTTTGGCAAGAACAAGAAACCAAGCCAAACAGTTTAATCTATACAGTTTAAAAAAAAAAATCTATTACTTAATATGACTGAATCAACCAGACTATATATCTAGTTTGGTTTTGAAACTCTAGATGGTGCAAGCTGATAGGTCCTTTATAATCTGCTAGCAATCACATAATTTACTACATGACACAAACATTCTACAGCTTGACATTTAAAAAGCCTGGTTCAGTGTTTACTATCCTGTAAGTTGGAGAGCTATAAAGTTTCTCTGAGACCTTCCACTTCCCCAGCACCGCCTGTCTAGATCTGGGTGAGCGTGATTTCACCAAGTACAAGATGTTCCTGGTTCAACATTCCAATTAACTAATCAGATTTAAGGGATCATTTTTCAGGAAAATCTGTTTTAGGCTCATGATCAAAGTTAGGTGCTTCTACACCTTGGTTAATCAGCTATCATTTCCCACTGATTTTAGGAATACATTTTGGGTAGGGTTAGGTTTAAGGGTAGAAACTGGGATAAATCTATATTTTTAGACAGTAATGTTGATCCAGGGTCATGTCTTGGCAAAATCATGGCGACCGTAGATCTGCTGCAGGACTGAAGAGTGACCAGGGGCATAGATTACATGAGGGACGTGTCCCCTTCACTTTTAATACCAGTAAAATCTTACTGTTCACATACTTTTGACTGGTAGTGTATAGGAATATATATATATATATAAGAAGTCTCGTCTGCTCAGCAAGCCTGCATTTATTTAATCCAAAGTAGGCCTTCAGCAAAATTCAGTATAATTCTAAAATATTGTCACTATTTAAAATAATAATAAAAAAAAAAATTTTTCTTCTTAATGTATTTTAAAATGGAATTTATTGTGATTTTTAATCAAAATTTTTAGCATCCTTACTCATGTCACATGATCCTTCAGAAACTATTCTGAGTCGCTGCTCAAATAAACATTATTAGAATAATTATATTAATATTAACATAATATCTTTTATAAAATAAATAAAATAATAATTATACTGACTCTAAGCCTTTGAATGGTATAGTGTATAATGTATTAAAAGCTTTTTATTTCAGATAAATGCTGATTTTGGATCTTTCTGTTCATCAAAGAATACTGAAAAATGTACTCAACTGTTTTAAATAATAATAATAATTAAAAAAGGTTTCATGATTACAGAAATCATTTGCATGCATAATATATTCAAATAGAAAGCAGTTGTTTTACAAAATAAAACTGTATTTTGGACCAAATAAATACAGGCTTGGTGAACAGAAGAGACTTCTTTAAGAGAAAAAAAAACGTACTGTTCAAAAACTTTTGACTGGTAGGACATATACATTTCTATATGTTCGATTAACACTGTGGTAATGAGTGATTGCCATATTGTTCAACAAAAGTATTTAAAAGGGAAATTTAAAGAATATGATAGTAAAACAATACAGTATACCCAAACAACATGTAAAACTGTACTTTTGTTTTGTTAGTGGCAACAACATGATGTAAATAATGATAACATGTGGCATCAACAGTATAAACTCCCAGGAATTTGAATTCTGTAACGTTGTTGACCATGCAGCCACGTGTAAACTAAAGGGTTTGGTTTTGCATCTGTATTTTAAACAGCCTGCTGAATTCTCATACTGATAAACCTCATTACCAAAAGCTCACACATACCACAACATCACTGACAAAGCCCTGGTCTCCATCCGATGGCAGTTTACCACAAGCCCACCAAGTACATACTGTATTCACACACATAAGGTCAATATGCAAAGCATGTGTACTCTGGAAAACCGCCACTACAACAGAACTGTTAATGATTGAAGAAAAGAGAAAGGTGGTGTTTATATCATACGTCAGTGGCTTGCTGTTAAAACCACACATACACACACACACACACACAAAAAACTATTTATTATAGTTATTATATCTTAGAAAATGTAGAAAAAGATTTTAGATCAAATTGTAAACACAAATAGTCTGACACACATTGCAACATTCCAGGACAGTTGTGTCAAATCAATATAAGATTTGCAATCATATACTGAATATTACCTTAGGTCAGAGTTGAAAATTAACATTTGGAAATTATACACATTTTTTCTTTTCTTTTCTTTAGAATGTTATTTTTTTTTAATGTTATTATACATACTCCTTGGAAACAAACTCTGTAGGTCATAGTGTCAGTGTAGATATTCTGTGTTCTTTAAGATTTATTTTTTTTAATGGTTTATGTTTGATTTGAATTTTAGAATTTTTGTTTTTATGTTTAATGCATGTTTATTCATTTTTTCCAAAATCATCATTCATCATTTTGGAAATTATCAACATTAACAGATTAAACATTAACATGAATATGAAGCAAAATATCAAAAAGCAAAAACTGTAAATTAATTAATAAAGCATACAGGTTTGTTTTATTTTTTTATTTATTTGCCTTTGGCTGATGAATACACAAACACAACAATGCCCCCTATTGTCTTAAAATAAACATGATGCATTTATTAACACTGACCAGCAGATGGAGAAAGAGATGTCCTGATAATAGCAAATAACCATCCTTATCTGCGTGATGAGACACCTGCTGAGGTAGATAAAGAGAGAGGACAAGAGGTTTTCCATGTGCCTCTCGTTCTACCTTTCTTGCCAAAAAGCTAAAAGAAAAAAAAAATGATTCGTTTAATAACATAAATATTATCTCTAACAGTAATTGCATACATTTTTATTAAATGTCAACTATAGTTATTTTAGTCAGCTAGTCAATTATAGCCCATTTGCTACTTGGAGAACTATTATTGATGGTGATTACTGGATTCCCATATGAGCATTGTTGTGTGTGTGTATGTATGTATGTATATATTCTTTCATTCATTCTTTACTTCTTTCTTTATGTCTTTATAAATAAGCAAACTGCCACTGAGAACAATTTGCGAGCTATGTCTGTTTTGGAAACCATCTCCATACTCACCACCATGTTTTCTTCCCAGTCGTAATTCAGTTGCTGAGCTGGCACTATGAACCAAACCACTAAAGTCACATAAAAAGTGCATTTTTGCAAATAGCTGCCAAACACATGCATCAAGCACAAGAAGATCATCTGTCCTCTGCAGCATTGGTTGTGAAATTGTATAGAACATGTGGCCGAAGTTTATATACATACTCCAAATCTGACACTTTCAGTAGATGAGAACTTACAGATGGTAGACTTTTTTTTTTTTTTTGGGGGGGGGGGTTTGCCACCGTATGTATGTACAGTGCCTTCCACTAATATTGGCACCCTTGGTAAATCTGACCAAAGGTGGCTGTGAAAATAAATCTGAATTGTTGATCTTTCATTCAAAAAAATCACACAATTTTAACCTATCATTGAAGTAAAACAATGGAAAATATGGAGAAATTATTGTGATGAAATAAACGTTTTTCTCCAATACTTGTTGACCACAATTATTGGCACCCCTAGAATGTTTTATGATTAAAATATCTCTGAAGTATATTCCCATTCATATTCACAATTCTGAGCACTCTGGGGTGATTATGGACATGAAATTATCCAGCCATGGTTTCTTGTTTCACAGAAATATATATAGGAGGGAAAACAAAGCC
>JAUMHE010000080.1:3460937-3483855 GCA_032359235.1 Enteromius mattozi
TTATAAGAAGTCTCTTAGGATGAGTTACTTGATCAAAAACAGATTTCCTTCAGAAATCCCGTTAATATATTGATATGCCGCGCAAAAGATGCTAATTATCAGTTCTTTTTATTATCAATTATAAAAAAAGAAAGGTTTTTTTATGTGAAGTTGCAACTAAAAAAGAGATTATTGAAATACATTTCATAATCTTTCTACTGCTAAATTGCATGTTTAATTGAATGGGTTATTTTTTGTAACTAAATTATTCACAATTTCTGATAGAAAAATAGTTTCTGCCTAATTCAGGATACTCAGATAAGTAGAAAAAGAACAGCATTTATGTAACAGAAATCATTTGTAACACTATATAGTCTTTACTGTCCTTTGTTGTTTAAACTCTAGGGATTTTCCAGTAGCTGGCAGACAGCTGGCACAACAGGGAAGGCAATAGACTGTATAGTTATCACCTGAACAGGGTTTGATCCCTCCCACCAAACTATACAACCTACTACCTCACCCTGTCAAGACACCAAAGGGCAATCCCATCGCCTGACATGCTTGCGTATGTATGAAGTCAACATGACACGTCCATCCCAACCCTGTAACGGGTGCGAATATTCTTCACGACTCACTGGATAAATGCCGGCATTTGTTTGTGGATGATTTGGCTGTCGCCTTAGGAAAGACAGTAGATTGTATAGTTATCTCAGTGAGAGAGCGCAGGGCTCCACAACTATTCAATCTACTACCTCAGCCCCAAGGACAGCAGAACAGATGTCAACCAGTCAGAAAGCAGACCGCTGGATTCCTGCGGAGAGAAAGACGCCGGTTAGCACAACTATAAAGTCAAACTTTGACTACACAGAACAGTTTGAGCAAGTGTTTTAATGCATACAAGTAAATTTACCCAAGTGAAAAAATATGTGTGCTTATACTGAAAGTACACTTGTAGTGTATTTGAAATCTTAAAAGTGTATTTTAAAATAAAACTAAATTATATGCTAATTTAGGAAATCAAGTTTCAAGGCTTAAGCCTAGACTAAATGTAAATCTGATGTTTCAACTGAAAGAAACTTGCACTGACTGATCTTAAAACATGTCAGTGTCTTTGCTTTGTCTTAAATTGCAAACAAGTAATGTTTCTTTTTTTTTCTAAGGCATGTTTATAAAAAATTTTTAAATGTCCTAATTGAACTATATGGCCTAATCCTGGCTTAGGCTAAGCCCTGTCTATCAAACTGGGCCATAAAGATGTAGTGAAGTCATAAGCCATAAATTTTTATTTTTCAAGGGTACATATTCGATAAGAGTGGACTCTTAATTACTTTACATAATTAAAATGGTTTTTTTTACTATATAAAAAAATATTCAATTAAATATTTATTTTAAATTAAATTTAATACAAATTTTACTTAAGATATGCACCTTGCTTTAATATAAAAATATTATATACCATTTAAAATAAAGAAAATACATCTGGCTGTCCAGCATTTAAATCATTCTGCTAGGACACCATATGTGAACTTTAGGAGTATTGAATTCACACATCCACTAAAGTCACCTTGACACTAGCTGGTTAAAAGTTATTTCAAGTGAAGGTAGTTATATGCGAAAAGCTTGTGCAGCATTTGTTTGCGATGCCACTTGGTTTAATATTTTATTCTGTAAATCAAGGTGTCAAAAAGAGTTCAAACTGGCGCCACTGTACAGTATGTTAAGGCATCACCGGTCCGACTTCACTCATACAGCCATAGATCACAGAGCTGTTTATTTCTCTGCAGTTGCAGAAAAACAACAGCAGATGAAAGCTTGGCATCTGTGTTCTCCAGACTTGAGTCAGCGGCGCTTATTTGAGTCGGAAAAACGATCAAACACGAAAAAGACTGAGGAACTGTGAGGAGTTGAACCAGGATGCAAGCTAAAAGGGAAGCGCTAATTTTGAAAGCCAAAGAAATTACTCACTCATTCTAGCGAGGCTGGCATTGGATCATGAAGGAAAAAAAGTCTTGATCCTTCGCCAGGAATTCGTGCCCGTTTTGCCAAAAACTGAGCTCATTCCAACAAGACAACATTGCGTAAGCTACGCCTTTTGAAGTAAACAGACGATGTAAAACATGGCTTCCTCAGCTGTCTCCTGTAGCTTTAACAAAGCTGATTCTGCTATTCCGCACAGCAAAATAGAGGGGAAACAAAATGGCGTCATTTCGGCCATTTTAGGGTGCGAGTGCTGTGCATTCCTTGCAACCTCTGCGAGGTGTGCCTGAAAAACCCATTCACGCGTTCACTGTTCTCAGAGGCTGTTTGCAAGAGCAAGGGTCTCCCTCTCGATGCACTGAAGGACGCCTGGCATCAGTACAACCACAAGAAAGCCAAGATTCATCCTCGAGTCAATAGCATTCTTTCACACACAACAAAACGAACAGATATGCTGTGGATGTCATCTGCTTCTAGGCGCCCGTTAGCATGCTAGCATACGTGACAAACCTAAACATCTCAGAGCATCAGCACTAGCATACGTACTAGCATCCAGCTAATTCGGTTTCTCGTTTTGGGAATGTTTGTGAGTACGCTACTCATTCACAGAAACGTCCAGAGACGCAAAGCATTTGTAAAATGCCAATACAAGCAGTTATTGTGTGGCGCTGAGAGGTGGAGCATGTCTGTTTTGCATAAACATGCAAATCTCTTCCAGACATTGACTTTCAGCAATTTGTTAACATACAAAAGTCCTCTTAGCTAATTAGCATACACATGCTCTTTCTGGCCCATTTGGCGGGACATTGATTGAAAAGTTTTGGCACGAGACGCAGTCTGCTGGATCACAAAGGAGAAGACAGAAGCTAAGAGATGGCATGCTGTGCCAACTCGGATTTGCTAACTTTTCGGTAAAGGTCAGGTCAGAAGATGTCTAACAAAACATGGTTAACTATCTCTTATCAGGTGTTTAGTTTATCAGGTTGTGTGCTTTATTCAAACACCATCAGTAACGACGCACAATTGTAATGTAATTAAAGAAAAAATGTATGTTTTAGCATTTAGTGTGTTTGATGTACCGGCTGCTTCTTTAGTCGAGGACGACGTTTGATGCCTCGCCCATGAAAGAGGAAAATATGCTAATATGGTTTGACAGATGTGGCATTTGGATCATTTTTAGATTACATGGGGAACTAGTCTGCCCTTCTGTTCCCCTATATGCGGTAATCGCGTTGATGCGGACTAACCAGTGCTTTTGGTTCTTTGCCAGGTATTAAGGTCCATTTTAGTGTAGCTTAGATTTTTTCATATGTAAATGACCTCTTTAGTCGTGTTTTAAAAATATGTAATGCTAATGCTAATGCAAATTAGACACAAATGCCCTGATTTTTACGACATGGGTATTTAAGAGAGTATTAGAGATTATCTGTTGCTTTCAGTGTAGACAGTGTGGGTGGAATTGAAAATAAAATCGTAAGATAATACCATAAAAAAGAATTGGACATTTAAAGTCTTTGATGGCTATATTAGTTAGAAAACACTTTATTCAATGACTTCAGGAAATAGTTTGCCCACAAAAGTGAAGTGTTTATGAAAAGCACACTTAATTGCACGGCACTAAGAGAATCATCTAAGAGAATGGTAAGAGCTAAATGCTAACGACAAAAAGCAATGAATATGATTATCAAAACACCCTAACAGTACAGTATTATAAGGAGATTTGCGCTAAGTGATTGAAATGTGACTTGCTAAATTTGACACTTGAGATGCAGACTTGCTACACAAAGTCATAGCGTTAACATCAACAACTTAGCACTTGCAAATCTGCTCGTAATACTTCATAGCATCGCAGGCATTAGTGTCCTTATGTTAATAATTCAACATGTTTATTCATTTTAAATCAGCTTTAGCTTATAGCCTAAATATGGGAGCCAGATTATTAACCAAGTCAGTTAATAACTGTCACGGCACACATTTTTGTTAAAGACTTCACACTGTATTATGTATAAAGCTAACTTAATCTGAATGAGTGTACAGTTGCCCTGCGCAGACTAAATGGTCTTTTTCCAAACCTAGTGAACTTGCAATCTACTGCCTATATGGTGGTATTATAAGTCACCAACTCAAGACCGATTTCAGTCGAGTCTGGTGTTAGCATGTGGCTAAGCTACTACTCTACTACACAGTAAAATGCACACTACAGTACTGAGTAAAATACTTTTAAGTAGATTCTATATGGATTGTTATAGACATTTTATTTAATGGCCTCAATCTTTGAAAAATCGTTAAACTTGCAATGCATTCTGGGATTGGCTTCTCATCGAAGGACTCATGCAATGCATTACAATGCTCAGAATCTGGCTAAGTATCTTACCTTTTGGATCAGCCTTTAAATTCAGGAGTGCACCTACGGTGACCTAAAAACACTCCCTATGTAGGCAGCTCACTAGGTTTTGGAACAGAGCCAGTGCCTCTAACATATGAAAAACATCACAAAGGTTAAATTAATCTTTGCTTAATATTACACCCTGTCATACATGAGAAAACCTGCTATTAAATGGACATTTAACCTTAAAAAATACACTCATCTATCCAGAAACAGCTAAATGGCTGCCATTTTTAATTGCCTGCATTTGTTACGCATCACTTATGCCGTGCCACATCTTGGCATAATCATATACCAAGCATTTTATAGCCAAAAGGGTCATCTTACTTTCCTGTCTAAGGGTTTTGCAAATGAGAAAAGAGGTAAACAAATCAAATCAGATCAACAAAAGGCCTTCTATCTTACCTAGCGATCAAAGGACACAGCCGTTAGCCCTTGTGACCGTCCAATCGCAGGAGGTAAACAGGCAAATCAATTAGCCTGCAGAGCGCCTCCCACTGCGTAATGGTTGCCAAGACCATATGTGCTTACGATATTCGCTGAAATTGAACACCGAAAATGTCTATCGATAACCAAGCATCAGATCCACCGAAACCGGTTGACTGTTTGGCACGAGCTCAGCGATTGAGAAATTGGTACATATTCTTGTTTTCATTTTAATTCTCTCCCCTCCTTTCTGTCGCCGAGTCCCTGAGTCTGGTGCCAAGAAAGGGGCAGTGCCTGTATGCCAGGCTGAATTTCAATGAACGGAGAAGAGGGTGGTGGGTAGAGCATTGAAGGGTGGGGGATGTTGGCAGAGGAAGAGTATAGGAGGCCACAATTTTTAAAAAAAAATACGGAACTTGAGACAATGCCTTTGTGAAGCGATAATTTAACGTAGGAGGGGAGCTTCCCCATTGAAAATCCCTTTGGCATCCGTATAACCGAAAATCAAGGAAATGATGAGAACAAACAATAGATGTTTCATTTCTACTGTTAATAGTAATGTCACTATCTCATCTGTAATCCTTTGTTAGTACAGCTGTAGATCAACATTCTCACCATTGCAGAGTTCTAGCATTTTTGCATTAGCCTCAACTGTTGCACAATATTTCTTTTATATTTTTCATTTGTATGAATCACCGTACAGTTTGCCTGAACTTCATTTAGCAATGCTTTTCTTCCTGTTCCAGTTACTGTACCTGTGACAGTTATTCCCTCCACGCCGCTGCTTTAGGAGTTAATCCATAACTCTCTGAAAATGTCATTAATCATTCTGCTTATGATCTCCTGTCACCAACCTACACCAGAGAGAAACGCCCTTAAACCAAAAATAGCGGTCCCCAAAAAACAGGAAGTTGGGCTTGGCTTGACCTTGGTTGACTCTGTCACGCGGTCTCTGGAGGGCCTGCTGTTACTCATCGAAACTCAACGATAAGGATTCTGTCTTGCCTTGTTTATACAAAGACCTTGCAGATTAGACTTAGATCTCTGCCCCCATCTGGAGCCGTATAACTAATAGGCTCCGAGCATATGCTGCGTGTCTGCACATTTTCAGCGTGTTTTCTCACCTGCAGTGAATTTTCTGCTTTTGTTCTAAACACTTCATCCAAATACAACTTTCAGTTTGAAGTCAAAATACTCAGAGAGGTTACAAAACCGGTGTTGTATTCTGTCTATTCCAGCAAGAGCTTGTAGATTTGGTTGTGTATGCAGTGAAATCTAAGTATTTTTAGGGTTAAACTGTGTTTGTTTTGAAACTTCCTGTTTGCTAATGTGGGGTCGGAGCCCAGAGTGCATCTGATTGTCAGCTACAGTAAATGTTGGAGGAGGGAGCGGAGCTGTATGGGAAAGAGGGGGGGGGGGGAGAGAGAGAAAATATGACGCTACATGATAAGTTCATCTGAGGAGAACAGGGGGTGGAGGAAATGCTCTCCTTTCCTCCCTCCCTCGCTCCACTTTTTTTCTGTTGCCATCTCTCTCTGTCTCTGAACAAAATAAACATGTATATGCAAACTTTTGTGCTTCTTTGGCAAGTCTCTCGGTTCTATCTTAAAAAGCAGCAAATTACCTGCCCTCTTTCCTTCTGCTGACGAGTAATAGAGTACATTACTCCAAAAAAAACCTTGCTCTATAGCTAAATTATCAAATATCAGCACATCATGTGTTGTTTAAGCCTAACAACACCATTTTTTTCACAGCTTATGCATAACTAATTGCATGTGGAGAGCCAATCTGCTGTTAAATGAAGATTTGTTTAAAAAGTTTGCTGTTGTTCAAAAGAGACGGTTTAAAAAATCCCTTTAAGTCCCTCAAAAAATCCCTTTAAGTAAAATACACTTAGTACAGTAGTGCACAAACACGTGGCATGTCGACGCCATCTTGAGAGCTTTTCTTTGTAATTTTTTACAAAGATTTAAATCAAATTCATCCATGCAGTTTTGATGCCATTGGTCAATTGGTGTAATTTTGTCCGAATTATAACAGCCTCGTAGTAAAAAAAGATATCACTTTTGCTAAAGAATCAGATCTCGTCGATTGCTCTTCCCGTTTTGAAGGAATTTACTGTGGATTTGACAAAAAGGAACAAAATATTAGCATAATAGTTGGATTGATGGATCGTCACCACCCTCTAACATTACAATCTATAGCTAAAATGTAGTCTTTAATCATTTTGTTTTTAACAAACCTTAAATTAGATTAGTTTGTGACATTCTGTCTGTAATATTTAATCAATATTTTGTTCAGTTACATCTGCCTATCTGCGTAACAAATGTCATTTGGTGAAGAATTTTAGTCCTAATCTGTTGCATTCTATTATTTTTCCTACCCAAACCAGCTCTATTTTGTTTCCTTTGGCATTCATGTACTTTGCAATGCAAATGAAACAGAAAAAAAGCATTCGAATAAAAACAAGACAAGCCTACATTTCGAAAAAATACTTGCTAAATATAAAAGAAGTATTTTAATCATATCAATGCCAAACAATGCTCTCATACTGTATACTTGAGAAGGATTCTAAGCTTTCTTAAATGTACTGTTTTTTATCACAGACTTTTCTTTTGTACAGAAATATAAACTGACCGTAATCTACTGAACAAAAATAAAAGACAATGTAAGGGATGTACAACATATTTTGACTTCAGTGGAATACATAGGCCATCCTTGAAACACTAGCATCATATCCAAACACATTACTGTGTTCATTTCCCTCCAAAAACAATAAGGTAGCAGCCAAACACTATTTTTATGTTGAAAATCATTCAAATCCTTAACAAACGCAAACCCTAAATGCACAAAACGACCCAAAACTAAAGGAACGTGGAGGAACGCGTATGCTCATTGTGAAAATAACTTTAGAAAATATAAACTAAAAGATGTCTTTTTTAAATAGCTTCGAGCCTTAAAAGATTTCTCAAATGTATATTAACAATTACTTCGCCCGAAAGTCATTTAGTGTTGTAGAAATGGCGGAATCAGAGGCATGGACTCAGGGGTGAAGCAGACACGTTTACAAGAGGAAGACAACAGTGAACAAGAGAGCCAGAGCAGCTGGGCGAAAGAATCGACAGTGATGACAAAATAAAAGTGACAAAATATTCTACGGGATATTAGATTAAGTACAAAAGCGAGAAAAAAAACGGAATACCTGGAGACTAGAGGCTTCAACGTCAAAGAACACAAGGCAGGGTCATGGCGGCGAGAAGAGTAGACTCATGCACATACTACGCCTATCTCAGAAAGAGAGACCTAGAAACGTGCTACCACCAAACATGCTCTTCCACGGGGTTGTGGCTGAAGAAAGAGCACATACAGCGGCCTCCGTTTCACCCGCCTCACCACAAGCTCTTTCTCCCTGCCCACTTTGGCACAGGATGCGAAGTGAAAGACAGAAACTGAGAGAGGGAGAGAGGAGGTGGAGAAAAAAAGGGAGTTTGAGTAACGTAAAACAAATCAGAGATCAAGACGAGAGGGTTTGCCATGCCGAAAATCACAAAGTGCTTTTAAAGGTACGGTTATTGCTACCAAACTAAAGCACGCAATAGGTGACACACTTGTTTTTATGGGAATGCAAGAGGGTCAGCTTGTACCCCTAACCTCCCAGTATCACCAAGTACACAGTCTGGAAAGCAAGGGCTCGGAATTGATTATTCAAGGGAAACACTTGATCAGTCAAACGGGTCCCAGTAGAAGAGGTGAGAAACAGGTTAATACTTACGCGATTTTTCATGCCCTGTAGCCAAAGCATGTGACCGACTCCTTCAGCAATTAGTCAGTGCTTTCTGTGGTTTTTCTCGAGGAATATAAATAACCCTCCCGAAAGAAGCGCGAGAGAATGAAGAGTTGATTTTGCTGTCCCCTGGGAATGCAATGATTGCCTTTGTCAGCATTTGGCATCTGTCCCAGGTAGTTTGAGCCTTCGAGTTATAGTCCTCGCTAATCATTACACACATCCAGAGGCTGTTCTGCCACCGCCTGCGTTTTGGATTTCTTTATCGGCGTAACATGACATGAGCAGACCGTGGTACTTCCTCAAAGAGTCCCGTAACACACTTTACTCTGGTAATCTCATTTGCCTGACTGATTCATTTGGTTTAATGACTTACCTTGTGTTTGACATCATCATCCAAGTTGCACTTTGCATGCAGTCATTTAGTTAGAAGTAGCGAAACGCTATGCAAATAGGCTCTGAGAAAGTTACTGCAATTTCCAGTGGAGTCATAACGCTAAAAGTTGATCAGGTCCTCAAGTCCTTACCATGAAAGAGGAAGTGACTGCAACGTGTCATTCATTGTGGGGTCTTCTTCCTGTGCCAGAAAGCTCTGATGTATAACAGGAATACACTTTACAGTATGCAGATGGCATCTTGTCAAATGAGTCCACGTTTGTCCCGTCTGCTCTCAGGCAGTGTCCTGGGCAGCACAGCGCGTGACGTCACAGCTCCTTTGTTATTGATGCATTTACATATTTTTCATTTACTGAACTCGCTGAACTCTTCACTTCCTAGCACATCCGTTCCCCGTTCAATCCTCCCAGAGAGAGAGAGAGAGAGAGAGAGAAAAAAAAAATCTCTTTTAAACATCTTTTTTTAAATGGCGCCTTGCCAAAGTTGGGGAGCGTGAAAGCACAGAAGGAAATCCTTGATGCAGTGCCTTAGTTGCAGACGCTACAAAGATTTATTTTGCTCTTTTTTCCCCTCTCCTACAAATTTGCTCCCCGTGTCTCTTCCTGTCGATGTGAGGGGAGGCTGTAAAAAGTTTCAGCTGCGCCGGCAGAGGCTGTCTCATTTGGCAGCAGTTCAAAACAGCATTGCTTGCTTCCAAAAGCCAGTCTGCTTGCCAGCCGGGCGAGTTTGAAAAGGCCACGCTACACTCCGCCCATGTTTGGGAGAGCGAGAAATAGAGAGAGAGAGAGAGATGGGGCAAAGCTACGCGCCACGGCTCAGCCCTTCCCACTCTGCCTTACTTGGCAGAGCAGCTTTTTACAGGATAGGGGGGAATCTAGGTCAGACCCTGTGTGCCTGTTCTGGGACAGATCAGAGAACCTTTTCATGTGTGTGAGGTGCACACCTCCCTCGGCACTTACCGTTTCCTGCACATGCCATCCTGTCCGGCTCTGGTTACTCCTGTACAGTAAAGCATACCTTTCAAAAGACCCTCGGCCCACCTGCACCCGAGCGCTTTGAAAGAAGCGTCTGTGTTCCTAAATTCTGTGTAATGCATGTGCCCGGAAACGCTCGGACAGGATGGGCTGTGATGCTTGTACGCTGATTGTTTTTCTGCATGTTTGTTTTGGGTCTGTGGCTCCGAAGTCATCTCACTTTCCAACCTGAACTGTTGACATTGGCTTGGGGCACTCCACAGGTGTTAGCATTGCATAAAAAAACACAGAGTGCTGCTCAGAATGACTGATGGAAGGTCTGAGCAGCTGACTGTCACATTTATGTTTCGGCTCCACCTGCAGAGCTTGTTTAAAACAAATTCTTGTCACTCCTACCTAGTTCCCTTTTTTTTCTAGATTGTTTATTTTACTGTCAGTGCAGGCCGGTGCTTTTTGAGATGATGACTTGCACTTTTGTAATATTTAGAAATGTTCAATGGCAAAATATAGCTTTTTGAATTGTAAACTATGTTATGATTTCTACCAGCTGCCGTTTACAGCACTGTCAGCACACAATAAAACAAATGTTTGGTGAGAAAATGTGGTGAGACAAAACATTTTACTTCAAATGTAAGATGAATGGATCTTTGAAATGCTTCAAATGAACAGCTGCATGCAAATGCTTTATGACTTCTCTGTGACAATCAAGTGTGAAACTTAAAGTTGTCTGTTTATAGGAGTAACAGCTGCTTTTCTTAATATGCCACCTACTGTCAGAGATTGAATTAGCATTTTCGGTAACACTTTAGTTCAGGCACCAATTCTAATGATTAAATTGTTGCTTTTTAGAATGCATATTACTGGTTAGTTATTAGTGAAGCAAAAGTAATCAATAGTTAGTACATAGTGACAATTGCTCCACAAACTAATGAGTGTCTGCATTTTCATTTCACACATTTCTCTGAACCAATGATTTGCAAGCGAAAGGCAAACATTCATGTATATTACTATACATTTACATTACTGGCTGTTTGATGCAAAGTTGAGAGCTCAACCATTCATCATGTACAGCTGTGCTGTCTGAAAGCTTTAGTTTATGTACATAGACAAATGAGGAAATTTTAAAGGAAGTTGTGCTTCCTGTGCATTTGCCTCTTTAGATGTCTTTCTATTTTAGCTCCATTCGTAAATATTCAAACATGATCCTCTAAATGGAACATAGCTTTGCCTTGAGAGACGTCCACCACAAATTCTTTCATTGCCCACTTCATCAAGGGACCAGCCTCCTCCTGCTCTGGTCCACCTGACATATTTTTGAAATATGAAGCTGTTAAGTAGTCCTGAGTGCCACGCTGAAAGCTCTGTTGGAGTGCTTAAGAGAGTGAAGTGGTCCTCACTCTTTTCAGTGAGTGTGGTGGAAGTGTATTATCATTGGTGCAGAAAAACATACTCTTAACAGCTTGATGAATCTACAATAACCCCTATGAACATGTGATTTGAAATGTAAATGGTGGCAGCCAGGTGTTCCCTTGCGAAAAATAACCATGGTTTTACTACAAATAAAACCAAAAAACCATGATTACTACAGTCAAACCATAACCACAAATTAATCATTTTGCTACACCAATCATGGTATATAACCATGGTATTTGTAGTAAAACTGTGGCTATTCAAATAGTAATCAATACATCAAAAACATGGTTAGACCTACTACACTTTTAGTATAATAAAACCATAATTGATTTCTTTAAGCGTTGTTCTGGTTAGGGAAAAAAACTATGCTAAATGTTAACAAAATTAAGCCAGCATAACATAGCAAGCAGATTTAAATGGAGAAATATCAACCTGATCTCACGGCAATTCGTACGTATTTTACGAGGTAGTTAATTCGTACAAATTCGTACGACCTCACTCCTACGAATTCATACGATTTGTTCTAAATTGTACGTATTTTACGAGTTGCCAATTCGTATGAATTTGTACGAATGACCTAAACCTAACCCCACCCCTAAACCTACCCACCACGGGGTTTTAGACAAATCGTACAAAATCGTACAAAATCGTACGAGTGAGGTCGTATGAATTAGTACGAATTAGCACAAATTTGGCACCTCGTATGAATTGGTCGTGAGAATGTGTTGGAAATATATATAAATATATATAAAAAACAGAGGGGGGATACTTCTTTTTCTTTGATAAATCATGATAAATGATCTCATGATAAATACGTCTTTTTAGGCAAGTAATTGTTTAATACGATAGAAAATGTATCAACAGAGCTTTCAGAAACTCAGAGTCAGTTAAACCACTGCGTCGCAAAATGATTTGAAGCACTCCAAATCATTTGATTCAAAACTGAACTTCAAATGTGCATTTCACGAATCACTTGATTCAAAACGGGACCCCATCGGGGATAAAAAATAATTCAGTAGAGGCAGAGATGCATAGACCAGAGGCGGAGAAATCCCCCCCATCCCCCCCTACAAATCGCACCCTGTATATATAAACACATTTACACAAAAACAGCATCATATCTGTTAGTAATAATTATTTTGTTTTTGCTACGTTTTACTGTAATAATTTTCGATGGAAGATTGCGTGGTGAATTTCTTACAATTCATTCTTCGCAGGGAATTTGATTGACAGGTGTTGTGACCAATCATAACACTGAATCTGCCATTTTTGTCTGACAAATAAACCAGACAGGAGTACACTTACGTTTATGCATCAACTTTTACTGCATTCAAGTTACAGTTTTACAGCTTATTTCTTATCAGCTCTTGCTTTCCCTGGGAATCGAACCCATGATCTTGGCGTAGCTGACGTCATACTTTACTATTTGAGCTGCTTAAAAGCATAACAAATGGTATATTAAAATATTTCCGTTGGTTAAACAAGATACCTTCTGATGTTCCTTCCTGTTTATTTCATGCTATAACTAGAAAAGAGTAGGGCTGGATGAGAATAATTCTATTATCTGAATATTAATTCGGTGGGTTGGTATTCGATTTTCAATTTTAAGATTCCAATATCCAACACCTGCCATCCCCCCGAAACAGTTCTCAACTTGTCCACCTGGCTGAACATCTGTAACCAACTGTTTGCTAATGAAAGACATTTGTGCTGACCTATAAAGTAGCTTGCATATATCTCATTAAAAATCTTCTATTATGATCGCGCTTCCTGTCTTTATTAGAGAAAAGAATTTGTTCAGCCCCTACCTCTGAAGCTTTGAAAATTCTGTGTTCATTGCTACCGAAGCTTCGAAATTCAAAAAATGGTAAAGAGGACGACATGATCAGTTCACATGCCGCTTGAACTGAGGAGCTACAGCAATCTGTCATGACTCATTAAAGAGCCACAAAATTAATGGTTATTATTTTTTACATTTCTCACAAAATGACCAAATTTGTTAGCAGACGTAACCTTGTCTGTTGTTGTGTTGTCAGTTTACTCTTTCCTCCGCAATTAATTTTCCACTCCGTGAGAATATGATGTCTGGCGTGAGAGCGCCATCCCTTTATATAGCAACAGTAACTAAGGGTGGGTGGGTCTTTGCGAAGGGTAAATTCCAATGCCTAGTTGAGGCATCTTGCACACCAGCATTAAGGCCGTCTAATTTAGTAGTTTTTCACAATCCCAATTGTGTGATAAAAAGCCAATCTACTATTGTCTGTATTCAAATGCACATAAAGTCAAGGTAATCAGAATGACTTGAAAACATTGCAGCTAACAGGCACGGACATGTTCAGTCTAGTACAGAAGGTGACACTGCACGAGCCTGGCAGGTTCAGCTAAGGACACTGATTTTCAGTTGGCTGTTGGGTCAAAGTGAAGTATAATAAAATGTGGCGTTCAAGAGCATGATAAATACACAGCTGATTATGTGTTTGAGACAGCCTCAATAGTGTCTCTGTACAAACAACAGAGCAGCCGATTGTCCTGGTTATTGCCAGTTACTCATCAACAATGGCCCCGCCTGTAAAACCCCGGTCAAGTCAGGACACATGTCTCTCTAACCCAGATTCTCAGAGGGAGAGACAGAGCTCGGAGAAATAGCTACATCACAACACGCCACCCCGATCCCTGAGGGTTTCATGTTGTTGCAACATTGAACGTGTGTCATGTCTGAAACCTGCCAAACACACCCTAAAATTGTGGCAAGGCTGCAGGTAATGAGCTATAAAAGTAAAATATAGTGACATTTAATGTTTTAATTGGGCATCTTTATATGCTCTATAGAGCTGAGGCCGGTATAGCCTGTCTGTGTTTACTGAAATGAGTCACTGCAGTTTGTTTGTGGCTTCAGTGCAACTCGGGACACTTACAAGCAGACATTTTCCAAAATGCCACAGCCATAGCACATATAATATTTCCATGTGCTGTTTAAAAAATCCTTATAATAATATTTATATGGGATATTTTATATATATATATATATATATATATATATATAAATAACATATGTGTGTGTGTGTTCTATAAGATTTAGTTGGTTGCATGAGTGAATATTGACATATTTAAATGTGTTTTTATTTGTCTGTTAAGTTTTCTTAAATACATTTTTTATCTAAAAATGAACATTTGTTGAAAATGTACTCTCCCTCAATTCCTCAAAGATGTAGATGAGTTTGTTTCTTCATCAGAACAGTTTTGCAGAAATGTAGCATTATAACACTTGCTCACCAATGGAGTGAGCAAGTGATATAGTATAGTGAGTGAAGTGATGGGATACTGATGATCTTAATGCTGTCATTTTAGTTTGAAACACATGCGTCTCTGTTTTTTACATTATCTTTATTGTAGCTTGTGAAACTAATGGTTCATTTGAATAAAAAACAAACTATTTCCAGAGCACAAATATCAAGCTATATAAGGCATGTTGTCAAAAGCAGAAAAGTATCAAGTTCTAAACCCGCAGTTTCTTGATATCTCTGTGTTTATGTTATGCTTTAAATGAACTAATAAAATTGCTTCCCAGAATGCCCCTACTCCTAAGTAGTACCATGAAAACAGTCTGGTTTTCTGACTGATATAATACACTCAGCATATGAACTGATACGAGAAGCATGAGGGTAGTGTTGTCTCGTTTATCTAGGTAAACTTTACAAAATTGACTTGCTTGTGCAGTTTATTTTTTACATAGACATTTGAATTCGAGAAACAGGTGTGTTTATTCAGTTATATTCAGAGCCGTACAGTGCGGCCCAACTATAAATCTTTAGTTAATAAGTAACCTTTGCTGCATTTCTGAACCGCAGAAGGGCATCTATCCACACATAGACCATAGGATTGTTTCTGACAAATGAAAAATATATTTACACAACATTATCAAAAACACACAGATCAATGGATCTAATTTATAAAACATGAATACAAAAAAGGTAAACTGGAATTGAATATGGTTTTACAAACAGGGTTTATATACTGTATGAATGGGAAATGTAAATCGCTCAAAGTCAAAATTCTGTTTGTTGAAATTTCATGAAATATGAACAGAACAAATGTGTATATACATTAAAAAAAAGAAACACAAAAAATTGCTCATTTGATTATATTTTTAAAAAACATAGATAATGTTATTGAAATCAAAGGCTTAAGTAGGCCTAAAGAGAGTTGAATTTCATGATTATATATTTTTAATACACTTAAGTCACAAATTAAAATTGTTTTCATATTTTGTGTCGTTTTAAAGAGAACCGCTTATTTTGATGTGTTGACTGACATACTAAAGCACATTAAAGTACTTGATTATAATTTGAATATAATTAAAATTTTCGCATTATTTAAGGTTAATATATTAAACGTACTTAATTCGTAACATTATCATACAAACGTGCAATCTAAGTATATTTAAATACACAACATACAAGTTTTAATAGAAATGACATTTAGTACACTTGCATATAAAGAGACTTAAGTCCTATAGATCAAAAAACACTCTAAAGTACTACTTCCAAGTAGTACAAGTAAACTACTTGCATTTAATATAAATTTAAACTGTAGTGCATTGTCATTTATTTGTAAATAAGAAGCCATTAAGGGTCTGGAATCATTACATTCTGTTTGCACATAAGTATACTTAAGTAGTGGTATGTGAAAGTGCGTGTCTTTTTCACAAAGGGAAGTCAAGTGTCTTAAAGTTCCTTGTTTAATGGGTAATGAAAGGTTCATGTTTTTAGATTTGTGAGTCCCCAAAAACAGGTTAACATACATGCTAGGTCAAAAAACACTTTCATTGTCTTATAGTATGCACTTATTTTTACCTTACTTACTCAACGACTCCAATTAATTCAACGATTCATTTTTCTAAAGTCCTCCTTTGTGTGACGCTAATCTGCAGTGATTGGTCCGATTGGACTCCTTTTTATCTCATCATGTCTGTAATGTCTGATAAAGCAGTGTTTGTGAGCTCAGTACTGCTTTGTGTACAGCGTTACCGGGGAAACAGATATTTTAACCGCTCCAAAAGTGACATCTAGTGGTGAAGAATCAATTTACATTTTCATTCAGACCCACGAGTACTGTAGGTGAACAACATGCTAATGTTTCATGTTGACCTCAGCATGAGCAGCTTGGGACTCGTTTTAAAAACGACTCATTTCAATGATTCAGATTTGACTCTTTCTTTTGAGAGACAATACGTTTATACACGGTGCACTTTCAGATTTAAAACTTTGCAGGATGTTTTCATTCACTTAGAGCCGTGTTACTCACTGCATGAAAGATCATTTACAATAATCCATAATAGGGGCACTTTAAGAGAAAGCGACTAGTTTTGAAAGCGAAATTTTAGAAACAATAGCACCACAAAGTGACTGTGTGTGTGGACTCACAAAACACGTGTGTGTGGATACAGTGAGAGGACAGGAGCATCTGAGAACGCCCCGAGGGAGAAATGTGCACTTGTTCACACTGCCCTCCATCTGCTCTCTGTGAGGGCGTCAGAATATGCCATCTTTCAAGCGCGAGGAGCCTGTTGTACTGTAACTCATGACAAATCATCTGACAGCCTTTTATTAGAAAGGAGAACACCTCCCGTGCGCCTTTTGTTCCTTTTCATTATATCGCCCGCTCTCCTCTTTGTTTAACACCCTCCCTTTGTGTATTTGTGTGTGTGTTTGCAAAATAAGGCACACTCTGCCCTGTACTTCAGTCCCCTAAGGACGGTATCATATTATCTGTAGTTTCTCATTTACTTTTGTTTGATTTCCTTCGATGCAAAGCGTCCTGTACCCTAAAAATCTGTTAGGGTGTGCATTATCCTGAACATGACGTTCGTGCCAACACTTTACACCGAGAAAGACATCAGTCTCGGGCTCCGTTCCAAGAGCTAACTCCCTCATTTTGCTGTTAGCATGTTCCTCAGCTAACAACACGAAACTCCAATAAGAGCAAAACATGTGTCACACACAAATATTGTGTAGAAACACTATGTTTATAATGAAACTAAACTACTTTAAAATGTAAAAAATAAATAAATAAATAAAAATGTACTTGCACATACTATACTAATGCAACGCCATCATCACGTTATGGTAAGGGACGTAACATTTCGGCCAATCACAGTGCACTAGAGAGCTGGCCAATCAGAGCACCCCTCGCTTTTTTTAAAACAATGAGCTTTGAACAAATAGACCCGTTTCAGGAGGCGGGGCTTAGAGGAGAAACAAAAGAGCAATTTTAAAATGTGCAGTTATAATAATGTCAAATTAAAAGATCTACTCTAAAGTACATTTGAAATCATTATATTGTATATTATATGTTGACTAACTTACTAGATCACATGATCTTGAATTTTAACTGGTGTATTGTACAGTAATATTACTGTATATTATATTATATTATATTATATATTTAAATAATAATAATAATAATAATAAAAAGTGATAACACTTTATTTTAAGGGGTCCATAATACAGAGTCTGTTACATAAATGTATTGCATCTACATAATTACAAACTGTAAACACAGGTTGTTCCATAACTTAGTTAAGTACATTTTGTTTTGACTACTACTAAGTACATAACTCCTCTGTATTATGACACCTTACTAAATTTCAATACATTACAGACAAGTTTCATTAGATTATCCTAATTTACCATAAAAGACAATAGACATAATTATTAAATTACATATGAAGATGCACTTAATTCTTACATAAGTGTGTCAAAAAAAACACTTGGTTCCGTTTTATATTAGGTGGCCTTAACTATGTGATTACATTTAAATGAATAATTAAATACACTGCACTTATTGCATGCATGCATGTTTTTACACTGTATTTATATTTTTAAAAATACCTGCATGTAATCGCATCAGTAACTGTTTCCTGTGTTTACATTTATAATTACACTGCTGACCCATTCCTCACATCTTAACCAACCCTTACACCTACCCATACAACCAAACCTGTCCCTAACCTTAACATTAGCAAAACATTTACAATTAATATGTTTGGTTTCATTTTGTTTCGTTTCGTTGGTGAAGCATCTGAGACAAAACTGACCCTTAACTAAGACAAAATTGTGAATTCGAGTTAAACAGAACATGTTTCATGCATAATGACACTTATGTGTATTTGATTCTGTCGAGAGTTAAAACGTAAATCTAAACAGCAGGGATGAATTCAAGTAAATGTTTTGGCATTGGGAAAATATATCCTGATTAACCTAAATTCACGCTATATTTTACCCTGTGAAAACACAAAAAGCACACAGGAACTCAGTCGGCGGCAGGTTGTAGTATGACACTGTCCCTTTAAGGCCTGAGGAGCTTCGCCACAGTGGGTCAATTCACTAGCTTCTCTTGGGCGTGATGCCAGTTGTTGGGAAGGCTGTCAGAGAGTGCAAGCCAGCCAGGAGATCCATTAGTCTAGACTGCCATTATCAGGCAGGGAGAGGGGTATAGAGGACAGAGCTATACCCCTCGTGTCAGGAGGAGATGTGTGCCAGGCCACTGAACTCTAACACCCTACTTCAGGCTCATAATTAAAGCTACAGGGTAAAGATGCAGTCGTGTTTTCAACACTTGGCAGCCAGCCCCACATACTTGTGAGTACAGAGACAGGAAATGGAGAAGTTCAATTAGTGCACACTTTAGATGGAGCTGTAGATGCATGGGAGGCCCTCAAAGTGCACACACGCATCTAAACATTGCATATTATTAAAAGCTGTGTTAATTTACTGTGTGGTCAATATAAAGTGATGAAAAAAGTTTTAAGGGTAAATGTACTGTATTAATTAACATACATAATTTGATGTACATGCATTATGCTGGTCAATGATAGAAAAATGCTTCAGTTTTAACTATAATGTTGTGTCATATTTAAAATATATTAGAACTATAGCTTGCATGAACTGACTTTTCAGCACTACATTAAATGCTGCGAGACCCTCTTGTGGCACGTATTGGTAACTACACCGAGAAGCAAGAAAAGAAAAGAAAAGAAAAAAAAAGAAAAGCTATACATATAAACCTGAAACTGTACACCATTACACATTTGCTCAAGTTTCTTTCTTTCTTTCTCTCTTTATTTATTTTTTGCTCTATTATTATAATGAAAATGATGTTACGATATGAAATTAAACAGGAAATAATGAATGCAAATAAGTTATATGACATGAGATAAAATAAGATATATATTAGACTGGATATACCCCAAATCATTTCTATAAATTAATATAAATTTAAAGGATTGTTGTTTAGAAATACTGTTTATATTATTTGTGATTCTATATGAGGCCTACACAAACAAGTGGTGTAGAAAACAAATTCACTTAGAAATGGCTAGTAAATTTCATAATTATAAAGAAACAGCAAGTAACGTGAAATTTCAAAGTAAAAAGAAAATATTTATTTTCATTTCTGGACATTATTTTAAATATTTAGCATGTATTATTTTACTATTACAAAGCTATTTTCAATAGAGTTTTTTTTTTTAATTCTTAAAATGCACATTACTTTATTAATTTCTCCTAACATTTAAACAATTATAATACAATTATCAGAAAAAAAAACCCAATAAAATAAATCACTGTCATGCTATAATGTAACAAAAATCAATGGCTTTTATTGAGTAAACAGTAATGTATTTTGCAGCTGTATTTAATTAATACAGCATGATTTTAATGATATGTGTCCATGTGTGAGCTTTACCCAGCAAGTCCCCCAAAGAGACATGTGGCTCCCCTCTAATTCTGATGACAATCCTATTAAATCTTCCAGTGGGCTTTGCAGGTGGATGGGTTAGACCTCCAGCGACTGGTTTTGTAATGGTTTGTCTCCCATTGACAGATGGCACACTGAAGCTAAAAGCATGCTGGGAAACAGCACTCTCATCTTACTGGCCTTTTAAGATGACCAGTAAAACCCAGCCTGTATTCTGTCAAGTGCAAAAGACGTGCCATGTCTTATAGGCCACAGACAATAAGAAAAGGAGGACAAAATAGTTAATGCATGCTTTGATGAACATTGATGGCATTTTTTTGTGATTCAACTGTCTGAGTGAACTTTGGAGATTTTTTTCTGAGAAGAATTGGGAGGTTTTGTGATCTTCACTTGATGCCTCTGCAGAAAGAGATCTTACAGGAGGTTTGGACAGAAGACTGGTGAGCAGTGCTTTACTACTAATATTGTAATAAATGCATCTGCTTTGCTAATAATGCTGATTTATCTCTTAGCCTTCCTAACAATGACTCCAAAATGTCAGTCCAGGTGAGTTATACATCAAATGTACAGTGTGTTGGTGTAAGTTTGTGCATGTCTCAATCTGTTTCCATTCTCCTGTAGTAATGTATTAATTCAAATTTTCATTAAAGGGGTGATATGATGTTGCTAAAAAGAGCATTATTTTGTGTAATGCAATGTGTTTATGCGGTTTAGGGTGCAAAACAATACATTATTTTCCTCATGCTGTACATTATTGTTTCTCATCTAAGTCCCACCTCCTGAAACGGTTCAATTTGTACAAAGCTCATCGTTCTAAAAAAGTAAGGTGTGCTCTGATTAGCCGGCTATCCAGTGCATCGTGATTGGCCAAAATGTTACGGCCCTTACCATAACATGATGTTGTATCCCGACTCTATGACACCAAAACAATAAAACACATTAGAAGCAAGGCGTTTGTTGCATCCAGTGGGGGACATAATTACTGATCATCATGACTAAGTACTGTCTTTTTTATGCATCGCATTGCATTGCGCCTCGTAAACATAACACCATGTCTGCATTCGTGATCAGAGAAATGACAAACAACAAGCACTACCCTTTACTGTTCAAAACTTGTGTTTGAATAGTAAGTACCAGGTACTTTTAGTAAAAAAACCTAACTTACTTAAAGGTTGTGAGCCAGAAGCACCAGACTGCCCTTGCAGAAGTAGAATTGCTCCACTTTATAGTCTCTGTGCACAGCCAGCATAGGCTACTTTCCAGGTTTTAGAAGTCCATCCTCTGTAAATGTGCTGAACACACTCTAATATTTGTGTTGAACTGAACAGCGTTGTGAACACAACATAACCACTGATTTCTAGTTGTGTCCTCTTTTGGAAGCACAAAGAAAGTAGTAGTAGCGTCTCCAGAACATGGTGCCTGCAGCAACATTAAATTTTTTTTTTTTTTGCGTAAACATTGTTGCAAAATAAACCCACTCTTTGACGTAGAAAAGTGGGGGCGTGTTTGAAAAAGCTGTTTTAAGTCATAACTTTTATAAAGAATATCTCTTTGGTTTTGAAACTTTAATCTGCAACTTCAGGGATCTCATCTATGCACTATAACAGCGTGTAACACTCCAAAGAGAAAGGAACATTTGAAATTGCATCATATGACCTCTTTAATAATCTGCATAATCTCAAAACTAGCTGGTTTGACACCCTTTCAAATGGTTTAAGTTTACTTAAATTATGTACTTTTAAAGTATCTTTGTCACAAAGGAGACGGGGGGCGTGCGGATCCATTTGCAGAATACTTTTAATAGACACACTCACGGTACAGAGAGGCAGGGTCGTGGAACGGCGAACATCAACATCAGAGACAAAGGCAGCAGAATAGTCCAAGAATGTAGCAGGGGGTCGAGCGAACGGTAAACAATATCCAGAGGGGCAGAGACAAGAGCAAGGATCGGAAGCAGGCAGAGTTGGCAGCAGTAAATCCAAACACATAGAACAGGAACGAAGAGACACGGAAACGCTTACAACGGGGAATATCCACAACACATTGATCAGCGCCTACACATAATACAAAAGGGACTTTTATACACACGGAAGGGGTGGAGACACAGATCAGTGGCCATGACAACAGACAAGGTGGGTGGAGACAAGTTCATAATAAGAGTCCGGGGAAAGCAAGAGAGACAAACACACAATGGAGTCATGGAGCTGGAGTGCCATCCGGCGGCTTTTGCTGGCAACTCCAGCTGGGGTGTTACATAGCCCCCCCTTTAAGGAGCGGCTTCCAGACGCTCCTGATGTAGAAGCCGGCGGAAACGACCACCAGGGAGGAGCAGACGGCGGAGACGTCCACCTGGGCGGAACAGGCGGCGGCAACGCCCTCCAGGGCGGAGTAGACAGTGGGGACGCCCACCTGGGCGACGGAGACACCCTCCAGGGCGGAGCAGACGGCGGAGAAGCCCACGTGGCCGGCGTGGATGGAGGAGACGCTCACCAGGGAGGAGCAGACGGTGGAGAAGCCCACCTGAGCAGCGCCGAAGCCCACCAAGGCGGGGCAGACGGCAGGGAAGCCCACCTGGGCGGGGCAGACGGAGGCGATGCCTTCCAGGGCGGAGCAGACGGTGGAGACGCCCACCTGGGCGGAGCAGCCACCAGCGGGACCTCTGGAGAGTTAACTGACCTCTCCGGAGGGTGTGCAGCCACTGACGGAACCTCAGAAGTCGAGACCAATGTTTCTGACGGTTCCCCGGACTGTGATTCGGGGCTAGGACCCGACAGATGCGGACTGGGAACCGCGAGGATTTCTGACAGCTCTCCTGGCTGTGAAACC
>JAUMHE010000080.1:3483955-3505336 GCA_032359235.1 Enteromius mattozi
CTGGCTGTGAAACCGGAACCGACAGGGTATCACACGGCTCTTCGGACCGTGACTCGGACTCTGAACTGGGCAACGACTCTGCTCTATATCCTCTGCGGCCTCTGACGGATCTGGCCATGGTAAATCACAGTCTATGGTGGGCTCAGGGGTACAGACAGGTTCGAGGTCTTCGGGACAGGGCAGAGTTAAGTCCTTGGGTGGAAATAAGGAGCAGTGTGCGGCCCACACACTCAAAATGGCCACGGCCATCACAGGAAGCATGGCAGCCACTGGAACAGTCTCTTTGGTGGCCCTTGTGGGAGCCATGATCACCCCAGCAGCCCTTACAGACGTCATAGGGGGGTCCAATAAACAAGAAGACAGCCTATCGTACCTTGGAGCCGCCTTGAAGTCTTCATGGGTGGCAGACGATAGTGGTGCGGGTTCAGGGGCGGTAGTGACCATCTTGTGCGGCGTCTCGCGATCGACGGCCATTTTGCGCGGCGTCTCGCGATCGGCGGCCATTTTGCGCGCCGTCTCGCAATCGGCGGCCATTTCGGGTGCAGACTCGGATGCGGTGACTATCTTGTGTGGCGTCTCGCGATCGGCGGTTCTCTTGTGCGTGAACGGAGTGCGCCGAATGGCGAGACGAGAGCCGGGCATCGGTTCCGGCCTGACGTTCGCGGCGTGGTGATTCATGCGTCCATTGCCGCGTTCGCGAACGTCCTCTTCCACCTCGCCTACGGTGAAATGTGACCCACACCACGAAAGCACAAAGCCTATAAGCTCAGCAAGAGTCCATGCCGGATCTTCCTCGGACAAACCGTCGAGGATTTCCAGATCGAACCCCATTAAAAAACAGTCCTTGATCTGTTCCTCATCTGCTTTAACTAAGTGGCTGTATGCGATGAACTCACCGACGTAATCCTCTATGTCGCGACCCTGCTGGAAAATCGAGCAGAGCCGCGACAGCGAATCCCGGCCATGAACGGAATGCCCGTGAAAGTATTCGCTGGGTCCTCTTTGGCTGATCAATCTGTCACAAAGGAGACGGGGGGCATGCGGATCCATTTGCAGAATACTTTTAATAGACACACTCACGGTACAGAGAGGCAGGGTCGTGGAACAGCGAACATCAACATCAGAGACAAAGGCAGCAGAATAGTCCAAGTTCATAATAAGAGAGAGCAAGAGAAGACAAACACACAATGGAGTCAAGGAGCTGGAGTGCCATCCGGCGGCTTTTGGTGGCAACTCCAGCTGGGGTGTTACAATCTTTGAGGTACCATTTGGGGTCAGTAAGGTACCTGTTAACATTTGTACCTAACACTCTGAAAGAAAAAAGGTACAAAAGCTGCATCTATGACAATACCTTCCATGGAGGTACTGATATGTACACTTTAGCTACTAATATGTAACTTTGCTATACTAATATGCACACTATAGAGATACATAATGTACTTTCAAAAGTGTACTACGCCAGTGACAGCTTACCTTTTTATCTGAGAGTGTAAATTCATTTTATTTTGTTGGTAAATGGTACGTTCCTTGTGAGTTGTTTTGGTTGCTCCTGAGGCAGATGGGCTTTACACCGAATCCTATTATCAAGTTCTCTGGACTCAACTAGCCCTCATAATCAGCCACACTGATGCCCTCAGCACACTCTCATATAAACACACATGACCGTTTCATCTGCTCTCTTGCCTGGACTTTTATTATTGAACCGATGTCATCTCAATAACCATGTCTTCAGAGAAGGTACATCTTAGTTGTCGTGTCTTAGAGCTGAAAAGAGCTTCTAAACAAGATTATAAATGCCAATATAATACTGGATGTTTTAGGCAGTAAATGTTTTATCATTTTATATCAGGCATACACACTGTCGCTCTGTGATCTAGAAGGTACTGAACAAGCCTAGGTTTGTCAAATGAAGTTAATGCAAGTCTGTTTGATTGATTGTCTATTTGTTCTTTTGCAGGACATAACACGCAGTAGGCTGTGATTTACATAGTTCTCAAGAGCCTTATAACTGGTTTATCTTTATATTTTAAGATGGCAGGGAAACAGTCCTCCTTATCTTATCCATGAATCTAAATTTGAATAATCTACCCATAACCTATATAAACTGACATGTTTCATTAAAGGAAAGCCATTTAATTTGAAGTTGTCAATATTTTATGTCAGCTTTAGTTTTAGGAGTGCTGTACATATGACTAGATTCAAGATGTTTTGAAATATCTTTAAATGACCTATTAGGCAATATATTTGGGCACTGGATTAAAAAAGCTTTAACCTTTAAAATAGGTATAGTTCATAGTCTAGGCATTGTGTAATATCTTGATTGACTGATTTTACTCTTTGATCACCAAATTGATTGTATTTTCCTGTCAGCAGGATTTAGAAAGGCTTTAGAAAAGGAAAGCACTGCTTTCGTAATATTGGCAGCAAATAGATTGAGTTGGCTCTTGTTGTTCTAGATGGTTCCTAGTACCTCTTTATTGGTTAAATGCCAGGTTACACTGAACAAATCCACATTTTTAAGGTTTTAATATACAATTTAGTATTTAATTAACAAAATAATCTATACCTTTTATTTTTTAGAAAATAATTGTCTAAACTATTTTTGGCATTGAGAGTAATTAAGAACTGGCTTTCCATGTGTAATATTTTAAAATGTTTGTTTTTCAAAAACAGGAAATTTTCTGTTTTGCATCTGTTTCCTTTCCCTGTGTATCCTGTTACATTTTTAACTGTAAAGGGAGGAGAAAAGGAGAAAGAATCTGTCAAAGAGGAGTTGATCAAGGCCACTGAAGCATGGCACTGAAACTCACTGACCCTTGAGGAGACATGTCGGAAATTATGAAAAGTGCTTAAACATTAACTTTAATTAAAAACTAGTCAGTCAATATTTCTCAGCCAGCCAAGCAGATGCTTTCGGATGCTTGTGACATGCAGAATCTCACTTGGTCTTTGAAGGGGTTTTCCATAACGCTAAGCAAGTAAAATCCCCATGTGATCAAGGATCCCACTGTCTTTGCTCTTTCTTAAAGTGAGGTCTATAAATACTCATTTAAGATTGGAACTAATCAGATTATATGCTCCCCACTCCGTGCAGTACGGAAGCAGGCTGTCACGTCCGGCCTACATTGTGTAAGAATTAGACTTTCTCCATATCCTTAACCTAGTCTGGCCTCTTTCTGCATTCTGTACATAAAAGGTCCCCATCGAGTCAAACAGATTTAACCTCCTTTGTTTGAGCAGTGTTTGAATGTACAGACAATTCAGACTGATTATTTGCCTTAAGAAAGGTGTAAAGGTGTAAACACTGTCAAATGTACAAAATTGTCAAAGGTACAAAAGCTGTCACTGGGGTGATACCTTTTTTTAAAAGGTACATGTTTGTACCTAAATGGTCAATTTTGGTACCTTAAAGGTACAAATACTTAAAGTGTACATATTTGAACGTAAAAGTGTGCCTTTTGAATAGATACCGCCCCAGTGACAGCTTCTGTACCTTTATTTCTGAGAGTGTATAATTTATTAAATGTTGCTTAAATAATAGACTCAGGGGTAATACTTTACGGTTACACCTATTAGTTGCTTATTAGCATGCATTTTACTAGAATGTGAGCCATTTATTAGTGCTAATTAAGCACGTATTAATGTCTTATTCTACATAACCTTATTCTACAATCCTACCCAATACCTAAACTTAACAACTACCTTACTAAATATTAATAAGCAGCAAATTAAGAATTTATTGAGGGAAAAGTCATAGTTAATAGTTAAACTGTTTAAAGTGTTACAGACTGTATTAAGTCATGAACTTTTCTAATGTATTCTGTTCATTATTTGGCTTGCTTTCGTTGATGTGTGGTAATGGGTAAGTAAAAAACTTATGCTTACATTTATACAACCATCACAAAAATCTACAGAGAAAACCTGTGAAATGTTAATGTCATTCATTGTCATCATTTACAGTGTAGAAGACAAAAAAGAAGAAGCCGGAAGCAGATTCTGGAAAGGCCAACGGAGCTGAAGCCAAACCCAAAAAGAGCAAAGCTAAAAAGAGTGAAGAGCTGTCAGGAGATGAGGACAGTACGCCCTCAAAGAGTCAGTCTGATGCATCTTAAACATGCAATTAACAGCTGTTAGGACTTCATCTTATAGGATTTGGTTTATTTGGATGCTGCATAAATAATGGTTGCATAGACACTGAAGTTTGTGCTCAGAGAGACATGCAGTGGCTACACAACGTTGCATTAGATTACAAAAAACTAACCATGTCACAAAAAGAAGAAATGGATGTAGTAATGAACTAGACCTGTGGTTAACTCTGCTAGGACATGTTGATCAGTCATTGATCATCAGTCAGTTTTTTAAATAGCAACATTCAGACATGTCTAGAAACATTTTTTTTGGGCCCAGTGTCATACTGGTTGTTAAAACATGTTACTTTTTTATTTCTCAGCAGAAAGTAAAGCGGTAAAGAAGAAGAAAACCGAGAAGGACAAAGAAGAGGCAACAGAGAAGAACATAAAAAAGAAACCCAAGAGTACTCCTACAAAGAAGAAAGGTACATGTGATTTTTAATAATCAACTGGGACAAATCAATATTTTACTAAACATAAAGATCAATACATCCATTTTCACATCAGTGGTGCTATAGGGTTGCAGCCATGCTATACCAGCTTCTTGGGTCATACACAGGGAACGAAGCGGCATATTTTCCCTTTTAAATTGGATATTTAACAGAAGATGTATAGGGCAATCATTCATAGGTGCGTCGGATAAAATGTGAATCCTGAATACTCAAACTTGCATCATTATTAAATTATTAGCAACGTTTTGGTCAATCAACCTTCCTCAGGTTTACTGTAAGTAGTTTAAATATTACATTTAAAAAGGTGAATGGGAATTGGACGGGAGTTGAAAGGAGGTGAACCATGAATGTGGTTGCCAATTATATCTAAAAACCTGTATCTGTCTGCTAGCGTTCTCAATTATTGTTTTAGGAGTTGCCTTGTTTTACTTTTTATTTCAGTTTTTACATTTTGTACCAAAGTTTCAATGTGACTAATGAGTCTGGACAACATTGATTGGCTGATGGGACCACAAGAACACAAACAGTCACAAACCTTTCAGCTGTCCTAGGAATATAGTACAGGGGAAATTATCCATTTCTTGCTTTTGACAGCCCTTCAAAAATAAAACATTGATTTCTGCAACCTACATCTATACAGTAATGACATTTTGCCAATATATTTCTTGCAAAATATTTGCCTGACAAGGAAACTTTTACCATCAGATGTTGTAGTTATGACATCCACCAGCAGGTGCTAATGAAACTACGTTAACCAGTTAAACCATGACCTCTTGCTTGGTGACTTAAAGGAAAATGGAAATTTTGTCACCATTTACTCACCCTTTTCTTATGTTTAACATAAAATAAGTTATTTTAAATAATATATTTGTCCCCCATTGACTTCGGTAGTAGCTGGGGAAAAAAAATATTATATCCCTTTAAGTGAAAAAGGGATGTCATTTAAAAGGCAGAGCACATTTTTAATTCAAAATGTAATTCTCCTCATGAAATAGGGCTGACGTAGTCCAAGAATCTGTCTTATTGACTAGTTTTAGGATCCGTTTCATTGCCACAATCATTGATACAATTCATCCTTCAACCCTGATGTCTTTTTAATCAGATTCCGATGATGAAGATGACGAGGATGACGAAGAGGAGACCTCACAGAAGAAAACTAAAAAGAAAACCACCAAACAGAGCTCCTCTGCTGGCACCAAAGAAAAGAAACCGAAGGCCAAAGGTCAGCTGAGCATATTCACACTTGAATGCATGCTAATAAGCGAGGCCAAGGTCCATTTTGAGCCCTGCTCCATTAGTTTCAACAGTCAAGTAGCATTTATGTTATTGTAAGAGTCACTTTGAACTTAGCCGGGGAGAGTCGGGGGTGTTTTTCAAGAGTATTTCTGGTCCATAAAAACAGCTTTTGGTTTTTTTTAGTTTGTTTTCCCCCCTCTGAGCCAATCACTTGAGGTATCGAGTCAGAGGAAACTGTTAGACAATGGCTTCAGTGTGTGTAACTCTTAATGTCGTTATGTACACATGCATGGGGTTTGCTGCTCAGGAAGAGGATTAGAGCTAGATCTCGTGAGCTAAGAAGATTAGCCAGAACAATACGCGAGATCTGTCTTAAAGATCACCACTCCGCTTCATCTACAAGCAGAAGTGGGGGACTTTCAAGTGAATTTGACTCTTTGTTTTCAGTTACACTTTTAGGGATTCATTTGCTCGTCTTGTAAAGGCTTGGCCTCATTTTTCCTGTTGTTAAAAGACAGATGGTGAGCTCCTCAGGGGGTGTCTGATCAAGCCACTCGGATAAGTGGAGAAACGACTTCAACAATTAGAAAACAAAGTCCAGCTGCTAACTTATTAGATGACCTAGATGAATGAAAACCTTCACAGACGACTATTCAGGGGTGTGCTTTCAGGTTTTATGTATGAAGACCATGTTTCAAAAGTTTAACAATGATTGTGGGTGGAGAAAAGACTGAGATATTAGAATTAATGGCTATCTCTTAATCTCTGAGACTAAGCTGTTTTGACATTCAAGTTGAATCTCTTTGGTTGTCCTTTATGTACTGAGCCATCAGCAGCATTATTTCCATATTGAAAGACACTGCTCTTCACCTGAATAACCCCAGGGAGTTTTGGGAACCGGTCCTGACTTGACTATCACATAAGGACTCTCAGCTAAATACCCTGTGATCAAACTCTTCAGTGACTCATACATCAAGGTTTTGTTGTAGGCCGCCCACCATAGTAAAAAGAAAATACTGAGTTATCTGATCTAATTTTTAATCGAACATATTATCTCTGCAGAGAGTAAAGGTGAATCAGAAAGCAGAGGAAAAACAGCCAAGGCTAAAAAGGAGCCAGCTTCTATGTTTCAGATAAATGGAGATAAACCAGATTTTATCGCAAAAAAGAAAGGTAATTTCACATTTCCTAAAACACTGTACACTAATCATAGTACTGCTAGACAACCATTGTAACTCTCACAAAGCCTGCCAATAACATGACTAGGTCATATTTTAGCTTAAAAAAAAGCAATGTTAAATTCATATATACTGTATATATAAAATTAAATATTAAGCAATTATTGCAGTCTGATTATGACTGCTCATGGAAGCATGTTACCGCCACTGAATTAAAAAAAAAAAAAAAAGATTATTGCAACTTTATCTTACAATTCTGACTTTTTTTCTCAGAATTGCATGATACAAACTTGCAATTGTGAGTTATAAAGTCAGAATTCCAGGAAGTCCAGTTTTGAGTAGAAAAAAGAGTGATATGTTCTCAGAATTGCACGTTTATATCTCGCAATTCTGATTTTATACATCGTAATAAAAAGTCGCAATAACCTTTTTATTCAGTGGCGGAAACAGGCTTCCATACATTTCTGTAAAGTGAAAGAAAAATACATTATTTAAATTTGTACGTTTGTAAGTCTGGAATAAATATTTAGAAAAAAAATTAAATGACTTTAAAAATGCTGATAAATAATTGGAATTAATGCAATATATACACACACACAAACTTTTGTTTCTGTGAATTGTGGGGACTTTCAACAGACTTCTATTCATTTTTAATACTGACCAAACAATATTTCCTATCCCCTAACCTTAACCTACACAAAACCTGTTTGCATTCTTATACTTTTAGATAAACATCACAGGCCAGTCCCCACAATGTCAAAAATAAAAAGGTTTTAATATCCATGAGGGGATATTAGGTTCTTTAGCATAAACAATCACACACAAATCTACAGGTGTTGGACTTTTATTATTATTATTATTATTATTATTTTGGAGGGAAATATGAATATTCTTTGTGATGTTTGATAAAATAATTAGTAATACAATTCTATGCATGCTTGTTCACAGTGTTTTGAATAATATTTATTACTAATGGTGTAATTGTGTAAATTTGTTGACCGAATCTTGTAAGCATCAGCTCCAGTCACCAAGTCTGACAGCGATGAGAGTGAGCCAGAGACTAAACCCAGCAAGAGCAAAAAGAAATCCCCCGCCAACTCTACCTCCATGTTTCAGACTGGGGGAAACAAAGACAAGAAAAAAGACAAGAGTAGTAAGGACAAAGAGAAGAACAACAAGAAAAAGAGTAAGTGAAGGATTAAGTGTAAATGCCCTATTCACACGGAAAACTTCAACTGTTTGTTTGTAACATTTGGACAAAAGCCCAACAACTTTTTTTGGTAACACTTTATTATAAGGTGTCATAATATAGAGTAATTACCTAATTAGGTACTTAGTAGTAGCCATTGTACTTGTACATGAAATAACTGAGCTGTGTAACAGACCCGGTCTGTAACATGTGTGTAACAGCTACTGCCTGTTACATCTACATAATTACAAACTGTTCCATAACTTAGTAACATGGTAAGTACATTTTGTTTTATGTAAGTACATAAGCTCCATCAACTAGTAGTGAAGTAAAAAAAAAAAAAAGTGTTACCAATGTCCTGTTACACATTTGTAAACATATTATTCTAAGGGTTGTTACACGTGTGTAGTTACAGAAATATTACAGCTGTTCATACTATGTACCAATACATACTAAGTGCACATCTAGCTACTGTGTAAGTACACAGGTATTAGGGCCACTTAATATAGTGGGACCCAATTTGGAAATTAACTAGCAATTTCTGAGTGAAAACTATTTGTACACAAACTTTTTCAGCTCTAGAGCATAGCATACCAAGCACTTTTATTTGAAATGTTTAAGGAAACTCCCTATAATATCCCATTTCTTGTAACTACAACAAACAAAAGACAAACTAATTTTAATTTTGTTCATATAACAATAATAACTTTTTGTTTAACGTGTAGATGCTGCTAAATCAGATGAAAGTGATGATGAGGATACAGCAGTGCCCAAAAAGAAGAAAGGCAAAGGCAGGAAAAGTAAAAAGGCAAGACTACTGTATACTGAGGCAATGTCATCCTGAGGGAAAGAATGTTTAATCTGTATAATCTGAAGACTATTATCTCTCTTGTGACAGGAGGAGGAGAGGCCTCCATCACCAGAGATCGAGTTCGATGACCTTGAGGAGTTTGTTCTTCAGCCTGCTCCTCAGGGAACCACCATCAAGTGCAAAGTGACGCGAGACAAGCGTGGCATGGACAGAGGTTTCTACCCCACCTATTACCTTCATCTAGACAATGACAAGAAGGTGACTTGCTCTCACTTTTGTGTTTGGACAGTTTTGAATGAGAGGGTAATTAAAAAGCACAAACAACAAATTTGAGATCCTCTTCTACCCCACCCTGCAGGTTTTCCTATTGGCTGGTCGAAAAAGAAAAAAGAGTGCAACGTCTAATTATCTGATATCCATAGATGCCACTGACCTGTCACGGGGCGGAGAAAATTTTATTGGAAAGTTGAGGTAACTTGCACCATATAAAGCGTACCAAAATTAGTATGCATTATTGCTGAGCAATTGCACTTTCTTCATTTTGTGGTTTGGCATCGGTTCAGGTCCAATCTCATGGGTACCAAGTTCACAGTATTTGACAATGGTCTCAACCCTGACCGTGCCCTCAGGGACATGTCTAACGCCCGGCAAGAGCTAGCGGCTATCATTTACGTGAGTAAACTCACTTCCATTCCACAACAGTCATCCTCAAAATCTGTCATTTTTAAAGTATACACTGGTGTTTCTGTTCAGGAGACAAATGTATTGGGGTTTAAAGGGCCCAGAAAAATGACTGTTATCATCCCAGGCATGGATGATGACAGTGAGCGAGTGCCGATACGTCCACGAACGGTGAGTTCAGTTACTAACACACTGCTATACCTCACTGTGATATGCAACAACAAAGGTAAGCTTGTAAATTCACAACATAGGCTCTTTAAATAAAAAAGTAAATGCAATGAATTTTTCTTTTCAGGATACGTGCATTTTGTGCTGAATAAAATGAAAATTAGATCTAGTTTGCTAGAATATTTTAAAAGTATTTAAAAAGTATTTTAAAATGTAGCATAATTTTACTGCCAACCATTTGAGACATTTTTACAGAATATAAAAACAATGTGTTTCGCATTAAAGATGTGAGATGTGGCCATAAATAAATAAAAGTTTTGATATAATATATAAAAGTGGTTCATATAATATGTGTTTGTGTGCGTGTGTACTGTGAATATTTATTATGTAAATATAAAGACACACACATATATATATATATATATGTATATATATTTTGCATATGCTAAGGACAGGCTGATTTTGCATGTGATTAATCATTACTCAGCACTACTTTTAATGTAAGTGCTGCATTTTTAGAACTATGTGTCAATCGCGAGATGCTGCAAAAGATGCAACCGCAATGATTCTAGAAAATCAATGGAAAAGAAGTATACTGACATGCAAAACTGCATTCTATGCGAATGGCATTTAACCATCAACTATTATGTCCCAAAAATGACAGCTAGTTGGGTAGTTCTGCTAACTTAGAAACTCAGTTCCAACAGTGACTAAATTGGTCAGTTATTCATGCACAAGAAATCTTTTATTTTACCTTTAAGGACAACGACAATATACTTATGCGCTACCAAAACAGACAAATGGACAACCTGATTGAACTCCACAACAAAACTCCAGTCTGGAATGATGACACCGCTTCCTATGTCCTCAACTTCTCTGGTCGGGTAACGCAGGCCTCTGTCAAGAACTTCCAGATCGTCCACAGCAAAGACAGTGAGTCATACTAGTGATATTGACCTCTTCAACTGGGATTGCACAAAAATATTTCACCTTTACAACAGCACAAACATTTTGTTCAGTTATTTGTTTAATATAGCCTGAATATAAAAGCTAATCTGACTGTAAACGCTCTGTTTTTCAGATAGCTACATTGTGATGCAGTTTGGAAGAGTGGCAGACGACATGTTCACTCTGGACTATAATTACCCCATGTGTGCAGTGCAAGCCTTTGCTATCGCTCTGTCCAGCTTTGATGGCAAACTGGCCTGCGAATGAACACGAGGCACAAAATTCTGTGACCAAGAGTTAAATCTTTGCAATCAACGCGAGGAAGGACGATGAAGTAAGATGTGTTATTTGAAAACGTGGGACATTTTTATGATTTCCACTGTGCCTGATTGTGACTGGGATGCACTTATCCTGGATCCAGAACAGAGACTGACACCAGAGCTGGGCGTCAAACGTACATCTCTGCATGTATGTGGCTACATAAAATGGCAGAAAATTGTTTGATTGTATTTTGTGTTGTACTGAGATTTATGAATGAAAGATTATATATATATATATATATATATAAGTAAACGATCAGTGCAATGTATACTTTCCTCTCAAACATATGAGGTGCAAAATATAAAAATATACATGTGTGTGCATTTAAGTCATTTAAAAAACAAACATTTAAAATTTACTAGAATATGTATACTGAAATTATAGTCTCATACTGCTTTATTTATTTTTGTTGTTATTTTACAATTTGTCTAATGTGCATGCCTTTATTCTTCTGTTGAAACAAAGTGATTTGTTTTGTTCATTTACATTTAATTACTTCCTGCCCATGCATAAAGGAAATCAAGGATTTAAAAACTGTTTGTTTGTTTTGTTTTGGTTTTGAGTTTTTTTAATGAAAGATATATGTTACATTTTTATGCATGTAATAGTCATAAAAATGCATAAATATGCGAAAGATTCTGTAATACTTTGTGATCCATCAAACATATATTTTGCCCACTTTTGGAGAATTATCAGATATCTATGAAATAATGAATCAAATACTAAATGAAAATAAATACCGAATGTACTGTTGTTTCATTGTATTTATTTCTTCTGTTTTATTAATAATATTGTTATTATTATTATATTTTTGAGACCCTGGGACAAGATGGAGGGGAAATGTTGAGCTGCAGACTACAATTTAATTTCAAAATTTAATTAACAATTTAATATCAAGTATTTTATGGTGAAGTACAGAAGTTGTCCTTAGGGTGGTGCTGTTTCAACAAGTCTTTGTGGACACCGTGTGAATTCACAGAACTCACAATGGCCTTGTATCACCTGTCTGAATGTGTTCAGTCCTCAACACGTCCTCTCCAGTATTAATTCTGTAAACGTACACTTATTTACACGTTACACGTGCATTCTTCAGCTGTGAACAAATACACGAGTATGACACTTAAAACATTAAAAACACTTTAAAACCCCTTCATTCTGAGCATTTTGGCAGTCATAAGCTTGTAAAAACAGCAACCATGAATTTGTCGATTTGTGGATTAATTTGAATGGGATACAATTTATTTTGTCTTAATACAGGTTTAAGTTTTGTCATGAAGATCACGTTAAGTAGTAGCCTATCGGTAACACTTTAATTTGTTAAACATGAACAATAAAAAATGTAAGTTTTTTTTTTTTTTCTCTCCCTTATTTCCCTGGCTTTGTATTGTTTGTCATATTGTTTTGTACTTGTTTTAAAAAAAAAACTCTTGGAAAAAAAGTCAATGTTGGTAAATGCATTAGGCTAACTAACATTAACTGACACTAACTTATTGTAAAGTATCAAATCTAATATATGAAATTCATCACACAATGCAACATTTCTGCGTTCTTATCATTCATAACTCCTCTGAAAGCCCAAACATGCAGTATAAAATAGAGTAAATGAAAATCAAATATTGTGTTCTTAAAGTTAAAGTTGGATAATTAATGAATTCATTCATTTTAAATCAAGTTTAAATAAATGAGGACAAATAAAACGTGTTAGTTTGTATTAATTGGACTTTTATGATGGCCACAATAATTACTACACAAGAACAAAACAGTGTGAATAGTATTTTAATGTCATTTTATTTTAGTACTATATTTCTATTCAGCTGAGTCAGTTAGGAAAGTACCAGTCATGGCCAAAAATGCAGTCTAGATTTTAAGACACACACTCAGCCAATGAGCGCATCTCCACACGCGCGAGATTTGCTGTGAAGTTGGAGCCTCCTCCTTCATGACTCCTCCTCCAGCGCTCGGCTCGGTTTCGCCGTGATTTCATACCGAAGTCATACTTCACATTCCAGCTTTACTGTCAAATCAGGAGAAATATTTCTTCAAAAACATCAGCGTGGTTTGCATTTGTAAATGCGCTAATGAGATAAAGCCCGAAAGCCACTTTTGCCCACTCTAGAGCAGAGGTTTTGCGTTTAAGGTAAGTGCACAACTCTTATTGCGCTCCTTTGTTTCTTGCAGTCATTGCGCTCGCGCTGCAGTTTTCACATCATTCTCATATTTGGCATTTTTTCGGAGCTGCTTCAGTGATGTTGCATGGCACACTCAAACACCTGGAATTACAGATGTATACTTATTACTGCTATTTCAATAAACACATGGATCAGTGGAATATGAGCACTAGCCTCCTGCGAGAAAGTTTGTAGTACTAATTCAGTGGAGCAAATAATTTATTCACATTCCATTATGGTTTCATTGCTTGCCTCCAAATATCTTCCAGTGGACAACAAGTATAGATTTATATACTTTTTTTAAAAAACTAATTAAAATATGTGCATCTTCTGGTCAATACATTAATTTAATAATTTGTAAGTTTTGTTTGTTGTTATGTGTTTTAATATACATAATTGATATATACTATGTAACAGAGTAAAAAACATTAGTAAAAATAAACCCAGATCTTTGTAAATAAATAGAAATTGTTGCATGCCTGAATTACTTGATCAAAGCTGTCCAAAACAATTTTGTCTTAAAAATACATAATTTTATTTGATTAAAAACAGACCAGCTGTAATCATGAAGTTCAAGAAGTTCAAACCATGCTCTAAAAGTGTGTAAATGTGTGTCAATAAAAATGGTGGTTAAGGATTCACGTAATATTGGCAAGGTCTTTGTGTTTTATGTAGGTTAATTAGCATTAAGCCTGTAAGAATAACTCATAAAACCCAGCCTATTCATGACAAAATTAGACTGCTTAGTATTATGTCTCTGTCTTGAATTATAATGCCCGGCGTTGTGCGTAAAACGATCAGTGTGATTCGGTTACAGCTGTTCGAGGGAGTGCAATAATCCCATTCATCAAAAATAGTCTTTTAAGTCATTTAAGATCATGCATCTCGGTTCAGTCATCGCACGTGTCAGATCAACGCACCCCTCAGTTTCGCCGTGTAGAGATTGAACAGGTTTTTCAGGTTGTTTAAGGTTACGGTGAGCAATCAGAGGAGAATTTCTTGTAACAAATGTGACAGACTGTAACAGTGGTGCCACTTCATTTTTTCCAGGTGCATCCAGTTAGATTCATCATCATTATTATCTTTATTATTTCTTTTTTTGCAGAATTTTTATTTCAGAATATCTGTTTAGTATGAACACTGAACAGTTCCGCATTATGATTTTCCCTCTATTTTTATTTATATAGCCATTCATTCAGGCAATAATTTTTTAGATTTGTATTTTTATTCCTCTGTGAATGTATTTTCTTAACGCTGCGTGGCTGTGAAGCTTCAAGAGGGCCTGCAAAACATGACAAGTGTGTTTGGTGAGCTCACTGCTTTAAATAGCATTGCAGTGTGTTCTTCTTTGTGTGTTCTTCAGACCAGCACACCGTGTGAGGAACAGTAACTGATCAACACGAGTACTTCTGTCGTCCTCAGGGTTAGATTTGAGGGTCGACCCGTTTTTGTGCGTCTGGGGTGTGGAGGTCAGGTGTGGTGCGTCTGTAAATCCAGACTTGGAAATTGTCACTGCTTGTATAATTTCCTGTTGATCATCTGATGTTGGTTGTTTTAGTTTGGACTTAGATATGTGTGACGGATTCTTTCCACATGCGGCGTAGACCTGCATTGTTTTCTTAGCCATATGGAAGAATTCAAGCTAAAGGTCTGTTCAGAGGGCATTTTTGGAGTTGCCCACAGACAGATGTGAAGATTAAAGGGTTACTCCACCCCAAAATGACAATTTTATCATTAAGCAGTTACTCCTATTTCGCTCCAAACCCATAAAAGCTTTGTTCGTCTTCGGAACACAATTTAAGAAATTTTAGATGAAAACCGACCGGGAGGCTTGTGACTGTCCCATTGACTGCCAAGGTGCAGAAAGTAAGAAAGACATCTTCAGAATTCTTCATCTGCCATCAGTGGTTCAACCGTAACGTTATGAAGCTACGAGAATACTTTTTGTACACAAAGAAAACAAAAGTAACAACTTTTTTAGGCACAATGGTGCCATTTTGGACAGCTATCAATGTACGCAGTTCTGTATTAAACGCAATGGAAAGATATTTATTGTACGTGTATGGGACAGTCACAATCTTAAATGTCTTAAATTATGTTATGAAGTTGTGACATGAGGGTAAGCGATTCATGAGAAAATTTTCATAGGCAATCACCCTTTAAATCTAGACAGCATTATATATAAAAAAAAAATTACTCAAAAATTAAAACTGTATCATTTTTTTTTTGTCAAGTTGCTCCGAACCCATAATACTTTTATTCGTCTTCAAAACACAGGTGAATAAATGATTAATATATTATTTCAGAATTTTAGTCTGTCCATTAAAATTTGTTGTGTTCAAAGGTCTTATGGGTTTGAAACGACATCAGGGTAAGTAATTCATGACATAATTTTCAGTTTTAGGTAAACTAACCCTTTAAAGTAGGAGAATAAATTATGCTACCTTGATTGATCCGTACTGTAAGCATCACATGTATTTTTCATACTAAAGACAATCTCACAAAGCATTGTGAAAAATATATAAAATTACTTTTATAAATAACTTTAAATAGATGTTACTGTACTGAAAAGTATTAATTAAAAATGATTTAGTGTAATTCATCATTGATTATTGTACACATTTGTGCAACATATTGTTATGATTATTAGAGTATCACATGTTAGCTTAGCGATGCTAGATAAGAGCGCATTTGAAATCAGATGAGTCAAGTTTCCCACTGTTCTTGTGGTTTGTGTTTATATGAAATGTTCCAAATCAGTGGTTTCTGAGATCTGTTTTCATTGGCTGTTGCCAAGTGAATTGATATGCTGTGGAATGGCTAGACGGGTCACATGTTGGCAACAACAAGCATGTTGGTCAGGATTTAAGGTGTATGAACGTCTGGAGAGGAAATTGAGTGATGGACAGTGAGAGTCTGAGAGAAAGCGCCATTGGAGATCATTATAAATGTGCAAACATGCACTGTATGACTAAGCCTATTGATGGTTTTGAGGCAGCTACATGCTAGCGATTATATCAAGAGCACTACTGGCAAGCAAAAATCTGTGAAAGTGGTGCTCTGTCATGCATACAGAGGTTAGTCAATTTTAACTTTGAATGTCCCATACATATTGAGCCTTGGTTCAAATCCAGCTTGCAACATTCCTATTTTCTTCTCCATTGCTAACCTATATAATTTCTTTTCTCATCATTATCCATATTAGAATTGAAAAAGACATAAAATAAACACTTAATTTTCTTTCAGCAAATTTTTTACTTGGGATGTGCCGTGGCAAATTCCCATACAGAAACATGACCGATTGTTTGCTTGTGAAGCCACAACAGTAAATAATTTTTTTTGTGTATGTGTGAATTTAACACAAATTTTTCATGATTTCAACATCAACATAAATTTGTGATTTGATGACATCAATTATGGCTTTATTTATTCTGAACCGAGTAACTTCATGATATTTGTGTATTTTACTTTTGATATTATCAATCTACAGCAAATGTACAGCACTACTAAGGTGCAATTTAACTAGTGTCGTTGTTGGATAACTAGTCAGATTTATCTCAAGATCACAAGAAAACAACACTGTTTTTATATCTACATCATGAAAAAACAAGAATAATACTTGGCCTCCAGCTTTCGTAAGTAACAGGAAAAAATGCAGTAAATTTAAATGATGCTCCTTGAAGAAAGGGGGTTGGGATTCTCATAAACTGCAGTATCAGGTTGTACAGGTTTGACATGGGTTGGGTCCACGGAAGGAAGAGAGAGAGAGACGCTTCAGTCTTTTTAACATGTCTTTGTCTCTTTTGTGTGTCCAATGTACAGTCTTCCCTATATTATGCTGTATATTAAGAGCGTTTTGCATGCTGACAGTGATCTGGAAGTCACTGGACCTCTAGAAGGATTGTGTCAGTTTCTCCTCACTATGTCTGGAAGATTTGATAAATATATTTGAATGTTGTGCAGATTAGACAGAAATGTGTTCCTGAAGAATGTTTTTTAAGGTATTTCTTCAAAGCTTCTATATTTTGGTTTAGACAGTTTTGAAGATCGTACTCTGAAGCAGGCAAAGCGCTTCTCCATGTAGGGCAGTGTTAGCAGGATCTTGTCAAGTTGCCTGGTGAAATAAAACACACTTAAACTGACGTTGATACAGCATTTAGATTCATATATTCTCTTAACGGCCCATTAAACCATCAGAGGGTTCAGTGTAACTTGCCCATGCCTTAAAATGCCGTCCTTATCTGTAATCCGATCTAGGGCAGCAGCTGCTCGTCTACTTGTTGCCCTGTTGTTCTTTGTGAAAGGGTGTGTGTGTGTGAGTGTGTGTCTGTGTGTGAGTGTGTCGTTGTGGAGTGTGCAAGAGGAGGGTTGTTGATGAGCAAAGGCCTTTTCCCTGTTGACAAGCATTGCAGCTGTTTTACCAAGTCTCCGAAGAGAACTGCCTCCTGCCTGTGCTGCTTAGTCTCTCTCAGATAAATAAAAATAAGTAAATAAATGTAATTGTATTACCCTTGTACCAGTGTAACATTACCCTTGTAATTCTTTAGAAAAGATTTATTTTTTGAATAATTGAAAATCAATAATAATTTAATTACTTTAGCATAGTGTAAAGTAATTATTACCACAATGTATAACTATTTTACAAATATTTTATAACATACACTATTGTTTAAATGGTTGGGGTCATTAAGCTTTTTTATGTTTTTAAATGAAGTCACTTATAAATTTATTTGATCAAAAATACAGTAAAAACAACAATATTGTAAATTATTTAAAATAATAATTTTCTATTTGTAAATGTTTTTAAATGTAATTTATTCCTTAAAGCTGAATTTTCAGCCATATTTTCTTATTAATGTTGAAAACAATTGTGCTACTTTTTTGTGGAAACTGGGATTATTAATTTCAAGATTCTTGATGAATGGAAAGTTTGAAAAAAGAGTGTTTTTATGCAATAAAAGTAAATAAAAGTCTTTTCTGTCCCTTTTGATAAAATACATGCATCTTTGATTAAACAAATAAACAAACAAACAAAAAAATCATGTGTATATCTACAATGTAAAATAATTTAATACAATAATATATATATATAATTTTCTTTTCTTTTGCATTACAATAATGCAAATAAATAGAAATTGATTGTCATGAAGATTATATCAGTGTTATTTTTTTCTGGTGATTTTCTGGTGAACATATGAAGCCGGCATTCGTTAGAAGTTTCAAGTTTCTTGAGATTTATTCAGCAAAAGCAAAACAAATTCACTCACATAAATCCCCCTCAAAGTGTTTATTATAGCACAATACGGGGCTAAAGGTTTAGACAAGATGCTTCTTTAATGAACACTGGTTATCCATCAAGAGTGTTGGATGCTTTTGGTTTGTCACTTGATTCTGTAACCCGATGTCTCTTCAGAGGCCAAGCGCTGCTGGTGTCGGCGGGTGACCTTTTCATGATGTCTGCTCACAGATAAGGCAACATGCTTAAAACCAAGGTCAATATTTACTCATCAGCGCTACACACAAATACCCAAACATAAGTGAGAAAATGTGCAACTGTTAATGTGATTGTTAATAATACTCATGATTTTAAGCACATTTGGCTACGTGAACGGTTCAGGTCTGTAAAGTTGTTCATTTATTTATGCCCTTTTTGGCCCTTGATATTAGTATGCTGTCCAGGTCTTGGTGTTTATTTCCAGATAGCATTGGCTAGGAGTAGTGCTGTGTTAGGAGCCCAGTACACCTAAAACAGCAGTATTGTCCTTGGGGAGAGCTGTGTGTTTCCTGAGCCTTAGTGGATGCCTAAATTGGTCAGGCAACCCACACTCCCACTCCCACCCCCAATGATTTCCATGTTCTTCAGGCCTTTTTTGGACTGGGGTGCTCGTAAGCCAGAGGGAAGGAGAGAAGAGGACGGGAGGGGAAGGACAGAGGTGCGGGTGACACAACGGATCTCCTGAGAGAGAGAGAGAGAGAGAGAGACGGACAGAGAGTGTGTTAGCGACACTGGGGCTTTCTTAATAAGGGCATGTCTGGAATGTCAGCCCTTCTCTCTCAGTAGGTCCATAGCAGTGGTCCTCTCCTTATGATAACCGCTTTAGCTCCGCTCGCGCTGTTTCTGAAGTCCAGTGTTTTGCTTCTGGTGGTTTTTCTTGGATATTTGCCATATTAGAGTCACTAGTTGGGATGAATACTTAAATTTCTCAACAAAAAATTCTGTAAATGTTTTAGACATGGGTTTTAATGGATTTGGTTTAGAAAAATATAACAGTTAATTTTACAAATTATTAACCCCAAATGTAGTTAAATGTAGCTCAGCAGTGGTAAATCTATTGAAAAACGTTCATGTTTTGAAGAAAGCTGCAGTATCGTTGAATGCCGAGGACAGAGCGTTCAGCAAATCCATGGCCACAAAAATGCTTTGTGGGCAGTTCTTATTAGTTTACTCAGTTTTTCAGATTCATTTTGCATATGGCCTCAGTGACTTCTTTAAAGAATGGAAGCACGAATGGTAATTTCCTCGAGATGAATGCCTGTGTGTTTTTTAGAGAAATTATAGGCAGATAGATCACAAAATATATATATACACTACCATTCAAAAGATTTTTTTTTAAAGAAATTAATACTTTTGTATAGGAAAGACACAATAAATTGATCAAAAGTGAAAGCAAAGACATTTATCATTTTATATATTTACAAACTACTTTTTTTGAGTCATGATTAAGACTATAGATGTTTTAATGTGTTTTTGAGTCATTTTTGTAAATCAGTTCTTTTAAACTATCTTCAATTAATTGATTCATCGCACATATAGTCATTTGGAATTCTTTATGCTTAAAAATGTTTTCTAGTTTTCTAGTTATGTTGTGTTATATTTTATGCAATGAAAGTAAGATACTTTTTACTATTATCTGAGTATTTCTGTCATGATTTTCAGCTGGAGTCCCTCATTGTGTCCACCAGAGGGCACTCCAGTTTGAACTGTGTCCGGCTCTCGAACTCCATCACCCATCATGCATCATTCCCTTGGACTGATCACACTCACACCTGCACCTCATTCACACACACACCTGCACCTCATCACCACACCCACATACTCATTACACACGCACATAAAAACCACAACCAAACACCCACTCACCGCGAGGTCTTGTTTTCCCAGTACTACAATTCTGAGCGTTCCTTCCCGTGTTTGTTTTTCCCTGTTGTGTTTTTGGACTGTTTACCTGGTTTTGTTGATTGTTTGCTGCCTGCCCCGAACATTGCCTGGATTACCATTACGAATCTGGTTTATCTATGTTTGCCCCAGATGCCGTTGTTTACCCTGCCTGTCTGACCATGAATAAAATTTTGCATATGGATCCGCTCGCCTTTGACTCCGTTGTTACAGAAGACCTCGCCACTACAGGATCCAGCAGCTTCGGCCAGAGACGGTCACCAGGTACAGGCCCAGCCGGACGGCTCATCCTCGTAAGACGGAAGCAGCGTGAGTCTGACGTTTTGTCGGTGCCTGAAGCGGCTGATACTACGGGACATGGTCACAGTATGGTGGCAACAACGGTAGCAGCACACAAGATGGCTGTCATGCTTCAGCCAGAGACGGCACACAACATGGCTGCCATGCCTCAGCCAGAGTCAGCACACAAGATGGCCACCATGCCTCAGCCAGAGTCAGCACACAAGATGGCGGCCCACCCCAATCCACTGCACAAAATGGCTGGCACTCCAGAGCCACAGCAACAGCACAAAATGGCCACCACTCCAGAGCCACAACCACAGCCCAAGATTGCCGCCAATCCAGAGCCCCAGGCGCTGCCCAAGATGGCTGCCAACCCAGAGCTAATGCACAGGATGGCTGCTAACCCTGTGCCACTGCACAAGATGGCCACCAACCCAGAGTCACAGTCCAAGATGGCCACCAATCCAGAGCTCCAGCCGCTGCTTAAGATGGCTACCAACCCAGAGCCACAGCACAAGATGGCTGCCGCCCCTGAGCCACTGCTCAAGATGGCTGCCACACCAGATCCTCCAGCCACCTCGGATGCTACTCCTAAGTTTCCTAGCATCGGGAAAAGGGCACTTGGCGACACCAGGGCTTT